>JAKUCA010000271.1:0-18861 GCA_030567025.1 Geotrichum europaeum
TATTTATATATCCGAGATTGTTCGGAGATACCTCGACCCGAAACCGATTCCGAGAGAAAAAAAAATGAATTTATAAAAAAAAAAAAAAAAAAAAAAAAAAGTTAGAGAATAAAAAATAAAGAAGTGGTTTATGGGTTTTTTTTTTTTTTTTTTTGCCTGATGTCAGAGATCTGACAGTGGTGATCTGAGCGTAGATTAAACATTTGTATTGAGTCCTTGGCGATATCAAAGGCTTGTTGGTTGTTGGTCAAATCAGGGGCTAAAATACTGGTATTTGTGACTTGATACTTTAATTAATTAGTTTAAAGTGTTAAGCACAAGTATCATATCCATTTTTTGTATTAAATTACCCTAACCCTGTATGGTAAGGCGTCATTTTCTATTGGTTTTTATTTTATTTTTTTTCCTTTTTGACTTAAACGGGGGGCCTTTCGAGGGGAACCTTTTTTTCTTCAGTCTAGCCTTTTTGAGAGAACGAGGGCTGCTTACCTAACACTACATTTCTCATGAATTTGATTCCATTTCGTGTGTATTTAAAAAAGAAGCCAACAAAACCTCCTTTCCTTTTTCTTGATATTTTTTGTATATCTTTTTATTTTACCTTCGTTTCTATTGCTAGAAATACTCACCGTCTCTTTATATCTCGTCCTAATAATTTAATTTTGTCATGTCTGATAACGCCGTCTACATTGTTGCTACCGCTAGAACTCCTATTGGAAGTTTGTTGGGCTCCCTCTCCTCGCAGACATACGTTGATCTTGGTGCTCACGCCGTTAAAGGTAAGGATATATTTCTTCTCGCTTGGAAACATACTATTTGATCTCTTATTGTTTGGAGCTCTTCCTAAGCAATTGGAATTTTGCTAATCTTATTTTATTTTCCTTTTTGTAGCTGCTCTCGAGAAGGTTCCTGAAATCAAGCCTACCGATGTAGAGGAAATCATCTTTGGTAACGTTTACGGTGCTGGTATTGGCCAGAACCCTGCTCGCCAGGTTGCCCTTAAGGCAGGCCTCGGTAATGACACTGTTGCCACTACTGTTAACAAGGTCTGTGCTTCTGGTCTCAGAGCTATCATTAACGGTGCTCAGGCCATTCTCACTGGCACTCACGAGGTATGTATTTTTTTTTTTCAGATCCACTGCCGACCTCGTTTAAATGCTAACTTTTGATGTCTTTAGATTGTCGTTGCTGGTGGTGCTGAGTCCATGACCAACGTCCCTCACTACATTACCGACTACAGAAAGGGCAACAAGTTTGGTGGTTCCACCATTGTCGATGGTCTGCAGAGAGACGGTCTCACTGACGCTTACGACGGCAACGCCATGGGTGTCAGCGCTGATCTCTGTGCTACCGAACACAACATTTCCCGTGAGGAGCAGGATGATTTTGCCATTGCGAGTTACAAGAAAGCCCAGCAGGCTCATGCCGATGGCAAGTTCAAGGCTGAGATTGCTCCCATCACCATTCCTGGTTTCCGTGGCAAGCCCGACACTGTTATTGAGATTGATGAGGAGGCTTCCAAGCTCGACGAGAAGAGACTGAGAGCTGCCCGTGCTGTTTTTACTAAGGAGGGTACTGTTACTGCTCCCAATGCCTCCTCCATCAACGATGGTGGTGCTGCCGTTGTTCTTGTCTCTGCCAAGAAGGCTGCTGAGCTCGGTCTCAAGCCTCTTGCTAAGATTATCGGCTGGGGTGAGGCTGCTCAGGATCCTACCAGATTTACTACTGCTCCCTCTCTCGCTGTTCCCAAGGCTCTTAAGCACGCTGGTCTCAAGGCCGATGACATTGCCTACTTTGAGTTCAATGAGGCCTTTTCGGTCGTTGGTCTTGCCAACACCAAGATTCTCGGCCTCTCTCCCGAGAAGGTCAACGTCTACGGCGGTGCTGTTGCCATTGGCCATCCCTTGGGCTGCAGTGGCGCTCGTATTGTCGTCACCCTGAACTCTGTCCTCTCGCAGGAGGGCGGTAAGTATGGTGTCGCAGCCATCTGCAATGGTGGCGGTGGTGCTAGTGCCATTGTCATTGAGGCCGTCAACGGTAACGCGAAGCTCTAGATATCTAGATTTGTGAACGAAAATGTAATAATGTAATGTGTATAGTTAATTAGAATCAGCTCATATCCTGATGCTTAAGACTTTTTTGTCAGATTTCACGGCGTTTTCTTAGTCAGGTCAACTTGGGTCTGATGGTGAGCTTCAAGAACTTTCCAGCTGCCAATCTGACACCCAAGAAAAAAAAAAAAGTGCTTTTCCACCACTCCACACATTCTTTTCCTTCTATTTTACTCAACCTCGTCACGACTTTAAGGGTCTCAACACTCCACACATACACACATAAACATGCTTTCCAAGCCATCTAGCACACTTGCTCTGAGTAGACAGTCCGCACAACTGCTTGGCAGAAACCTGGTGCGCGTTGCCGCTGCTCGCAATGTCTCGTCGGGTCGATCCAATCTCAATTACTTTCAGCGCCAGTCGCTCCCCACCAACACAGTCGTTCGGTAGGTTTTTTTTTTTGTTTTATGCCACCAAGATTTTACGTGCCCTGTAATTGCTTTTTGTGCTTCTTTTTTATATATTACTTATTTTAAAATTGAGTATATACTGACTTTTTTTTTTGACCAGGTTTGTGCCACAACAGACGGCGTGGGTCGTTGAAAGAATGGGTAAATTTCACAGGTGAGTTCAAGAACAAAAAAACCTCACTTCCGCAAGATGCCAAAGCCTTTTTTTATTTTCTTTTATAGGCTTGCGTGCCAGAAGCAACAAGTAACTAACGAACTTATTCTTGTTCAGAATTCTTGAACCCGGTTTAGCTCTTTTGATTCCCTTCCTTGACAGTATCAAGTACGTCCAGTCGCTCAAGGAATCCGCCATTGAAATCCCCAGCCAGTCCGCCATCACTGCCGATAATGTTACTCTGGAGATGGACGGTGTGCTCTATATCCGCGTATTTGATGCGTACAAGGCGTCCTACGGAGTTGAGGATGCTGAGTATGCCATTTCTCAGCTTGCGCAAACAACAATGCGTAGTGAAATTGGCCAGCTTTCGCTTGATCATGTTCTCAAGGAACGTCAGTCGCTAAATGCCAACATTACCACTGTGCTCAATGAGGCCGCACAGGACTGGGGTATCAAGTGCTTGCGTTATGAGATCCGTGACATCCACCCGCCATCCAACGTACTTGAAGCCATGCACCGTCAGGTCTCTGCAGAGCGTTCCAAGCGTGCCGAAATTCTTGAGTCTGAGGGTCATCGTCAGGCTGCCATCAACAAGGCCGAGGGCCGCAAGGCCTCCACAATCTTGGCCTCTGAGGCCATCAAGGCCGAGAATGTCAACACCGCTGAGGGTGAGGCTGCTGCTATTCTGCTCAAGGCCCGCGCCAGCGCTCAGGGTATCCGCGAGATTGCCAAGGCCATCCGTGAGACGCCTGGTGGCAACGACGCTGTGGCATTACAAGTTGCTGAGAAGTACGTTGATGCTTTTGGTAAACTGGCCAAGGAGAGCAACACCGTCGTGATCCCCGCGGGTCTTGGTGATATGGGCGGGCTCATTGCCAGCGGCCTCAGCATCTTTGACAAGGTCCGCGCGACTAGAACTGGTGGTGCGGCCGCTGCCGCCACCGCGGAGCAGCTGATGGCTGACACCAAGCCTCTTGCTGCCGTTGACGAGTCCGTTGCAGCAGCAGAGGAGGAGAAGAAATAGTAAGTCTTTCTCTGTCTCTTTTTCTCACATTCCTTTGTGCCAACAAAAAAAAAAAAAAATAATACTGGCTTTAGGTGTATATATTGAACAATTGCAACAACAACAACAAAAAAAAAAAAATAATAAAAAAAAAAGTCTACAAGTAAATTGACCCATTTTTGTGTAGATTTCTAAAATGATGGATACAACTAATTTGAATCCTTCGGCTCATCTAATTTTTTTTTTCCCCATAATTGTGTACACAAAGGATTATTTATTGGAAAGGGCTAATAGTAAACCCATTCATCTATTAGTAGTAGTAGGCTTGTCGTGGCCCACTTCAAAAAAAAATATATATATATACATTATATACAGAAAAAGAAAAAGAAAAAAAACTAAAACTCAATTCCAGCGACCATAAGCCTGGTGGTGTAAGCTTGCATTCCCATTACTACCGGTTGTTGCACCATATTGGTATGCAAGAGGTTTTGCTGGTTTTGCTGGCGCATTTGGATTTGCTTGTTGTTGTTGTTGTTGTTGTTGTTGTTGGTGTTGAGGCTGCTGGTGGTGGTGTTGAGGCTGCTGGTACTGCTCGTTGTTGTTGCCATAATACTGGTGATTATTTGTATATTGATTGTTGTAGTTTAATGGGGGCTGCGAGTGGTTGTTGCTTGTGCTATAGCTGGACTGTACCGTTGAAGCCGGGTTGGAGTTGTTGTAGCTAAGCTGATTGTTGTAACCAGTGTTTTGATAAACCTGGTAGGGTGCTTGCTGGTTTTGCTGATTTTGTTGTTGTTGTTGTTGTTGCGATTGCTGGTATTGCTGGTGCTGGCTCTGCTGTTGTTGCTGCTGATGATAATTACCATGCTGCTCTAGGCTCTGTTGCACTGACAATTGACTGGTATTCTGTTGTTGCTGAGGGTAAAAGCTAGAACTAGATTGCACACTTTGCGATACATGCTGAAGCTGAGGTGGGGGCGAAGAGATACTTGAAGCTTGAGACGATGCCATCTGTTGGCTGCTGTTGTAGTAGCTTCCCTCGTGTTGTTGTTGGGCAGCGCTTTGTTGGTCATAATAGCTCGGCTGAGGAGTCTGAGGGGACACTAGATTCTGACCCGTAAGCTGCTGGTTCAGCTGTTGCTGTAAATGCTGGATCTCAGGGCGTTGCTGTTGTTGAGATAGTTGCTGATATGGTTGCTGACTGTGAGACACACTCGTATTCTGGCCGCCTCCATACTGCTGTTGCTGGGAAGACTGGGTTTGCTGTTGAACGTGAGGTTGCTGAATCTGAGACTGTTGGACCGGATGTTGTTGAGCCAGAGACTGTTGTTGCTGCAGCTGTCCTTGGTAATCATTATAATGAAGACTGTGTTGTTGATTGTACAACTGCTGAACATGTTGTTGAGGAGAAGCTTGAGTCTGCGTTGGTGTCTGGCCTTGTACAGCTACATGTTGCTGATGGCCATAAGACTGGTGAGAGCCAACCTCAAAAGATTGAACTTGCTGAGTGTGAAATTGTTGAATAGGAGTCTGCGGCTGAGATAATTGAGCGTGTATCTGTTGTATAGGTGTCTGTGTAATAGGAGTTTGTGGCTGCGCTATTTGAGGGTGCACTTCATCTTGTTGATGTTGCTGCAGGATGATGTGAGGCTGAGCTTGCAGAGCAAATGATGATGTTGACGGTGCAAGCTTGATTGTCTCCATATTTTTTCTAATTCCCTCAGCCAAACCTCCAGCAGTCTGGTGTACATAATCATTCTGCCTTGACTTTTGTTCATCATTGAAGTTGTGAGATCCACCGTAATTCTCATGATCCCTAGCAGAGTTATTGTAATTTTCAGAGGCTACAGACGACTGCTTGCGTGAAGAGTGTTGCTCGTCAGTTTCTTCAGAACTGTAGCCAGATCCACGTTTGGAATGGCGCCTATTGTTTTTGCGCTGGCTACGTGATTGACGGCTATTTTTTTTCGAACGACTGTTTCTGCGTACTGGCTCACTGTCTGAATCCCCCGACAGGGCAGACTTTTCATCATCACTGTTATCAGACCAGCTGCTTTCGCTTTCATCTGAATAGTACTTGTGCTTGCTTTTACTATTTTTGCGTCTTCGGGACTGGCTTTCAGAACTCTTGCTTTTTTTCTTGGAAGTGGGACTCGGGCTAGAACTTCGGCTAGTCGTGGATTTGGATATTTCTTTTCCCTTAGAAAGTTCTTCAAGATAACTGAGTGGAGCCCAGCCTTTTTCAGATCCTGTTTGTCTACTCACAAGACACCATCCATCTTCAGAATGATTTAAAAAGACAACCAATTCATCCTTTTTGACTGGAAGAAATCCAGGATCAGTAGATTCAAAGTCATACAAAACTCTGTACTTTTTTGGAGGAGGTGGTGCCGTTGTCGATGGTTTAGAAAAAGTAAATTTCTCCAGAGAAGGGGTAGCCGGCTCCGGAGCTGCTTGTGTCATTTCACTTTCTGGTCTGGAATCAACAGATGCGTTTTTCAAAAAAGAAGAATTTTTTGTAGTATTCAACGTAGCTGGTGGACTGAAAACCTTGGTGACAGGAACAGTAGAGGGGGATGAATTTCGGTGATCCACATCAGCAATGCGATTTTCCAAGTCTTTCAAATAAGATTGTTTTTTGTTGAGTTCAGAGTGCTCATTAACAGAACTTTTGAAATTGGGTCGATCAAAAATCCCCGCGGGTCGAGGAAAAGCATTCTCCTGAGCATTCTGAGTTGCTTTCGGATAAGATGGAGACATTTGAGAAGATGACGACTTAGCTGCATATTGATTCTGTGGCATCTGTGCTACAGGCTCCCCCCCTCCTTCGAGCTTCTGAAGATTATTATTATAACCTTGCCTTTGGGGTGAGATATTACTCTGCGGCTTCGGGGTTCCCTGCTGCAAAGTGTTTGAATTAGAAACTGGTACATAAGGTCTCAATTTGTTTTCATTGAAGGAGCCAGCATGAGGCCGAGTTGAATTTTGCTGGAGGGCATCTGGTTGAGCTTGGCTAGCAATCTTAGCAGTTTGGTAAGACTTTTGAATGAGATAGTCCTCATCATGCATTGGATATCCAACTTTAACGGGACGCATAGCTTGCGCAGTTGCCTGGCCTGCTCCATTGTACGCTATAGAAAGAGGCGGTGGCACATACTCTTGCTGAGCAAATGGACGTGGCATAACAAGACGGGCTTGTACATTCTGTTGACCTGGAAGAGGCTGACTTGCAGGCATTGGAAGAGCTGCCTGCGGCCTAACCTTGGGAATAGAAACCGCAGTATGAGCAGGGCGCTGCATTCTATTGATTGCGGCCACTTGGGGATCCCAAGAAGGTATTTGAGATTCAGAGCCAGGCGAAAGACCTGGAGGTACACGAACAACACCCCCATGAAATTTATCATTACCAGAAAGCTTTTTGTCTTTGTTAAATCTGATTGTAGAAGAAAGGCCCACTTCTTTGTGATAAGTGATAGAACTGCCAATCCTAATATCAACATGAGGGATAAGATTTGAAAGGATTGCAAGCAACTCAGTTTTAAAGACGCAATTGATTAGTGCATCTGCCACTGATTTTGAATCCATGCACAAGGCAATCCAATCATCCACACATTCAGATAAAGCGATGTACTTTATTTGAGGAATGGAAACTGCCATTTCACAAAAGGGCACGAGCCTATTGTGTTGAATTCTTTCCTCAACAATCAAAAAATAAGCGGGAGTCATTAAAAACTTTCGTGGAACTCGAACATTGGGTTTCCCTGGTTGACGTGATAGAACTTGGCCATACATAGAAAAAATTATAGGGTCTGAAATGTTCAAAAGTCGAGCCAGATAACCACCGGCACTAGTTGGATCATTGCAGGCCAAGTAATCACCCATAAATGTACGATATACACAAAGAGAGAACCGGCGACGTTCTTTGCGCTGATGAACCAGAGAATCTCCTTTTTTGCGAAGTTCTATGATGTCCTTTTTACCTCTCCATGCTCTCCATGCTCTCTGGATCTTGATTGCTGCTTCCGTACGTCGCTTCTGGTGGGCCCGCCAGGCACGCTGGATACGGATGGCCATATTTTGCCAGTACATGTCACGAAGATGCTCCAGAGAGAACAATGTATCAGGGCTCTTTAAAAATAGTTTAGTTGTTCCAAGCTGGTATTCAGATTTAGCAATACCAGAATCGTGAAGAATATGAACAGTAGCATCATTGGCACTACCCTTCCAAATGTAGCTTCCAGCAAAAGAGGTTTTTTTGGAAAGTAAAAAAAACCGTTCCACAAACTTTTCGTAAGTTTGACGATACGCAAAACCGGAGCGTCTAATTTTGATATTTTCTTGAAGGCCGAGATATTTAACCTGATGCAGCACCATTTTGGCATCGTAGTCAGCAGGATTTTTTGTCTGATTGGGCTTGATAGTCCGTATATAAGAGGGTTGAGAAAGAGCAAGAGTTTTCATAAGATCATTAGCTGAAGACCGAATTTTATCACTTGCAGTTGCTGGCTTTCTTCGAGAATTGGTGTTGACTTCGTTGGGGAACAAGGACTTTAAAAATACATTGCTTGAAGTTGAGAGATGTAAAACCAACTCTTTGACCATCATATCCTTATTTTTCTCTGTCATTCCTGTAAAGTCGTAGTACACATCACCAGCATAATGCTTGATAAGAAATTTATCTTTGCGTTTACCAAAATGCGGGTTGTTTGAAACCATGGCTAAACTTTCAGCAAAACGCTCGTCCGCGGCATGGGATTTTGCGTGAGCAGTTGCACAGGCGTCGTTCAAGGCGGCGAAAATACCAGGTGGGTTTCTCCCTTCTATTAGATCGCACACTATCTGGTTGTTAAAATATTGAATGGGAGTCCATGTGATCTTTTCGCTGATGTATTCATCTTGCTCAGACTTTAGTGTAAGCTGAATGAAAATCTGTTGGAGCTTTTCATTCACATAATTGATGCAAATCTGTTCGAAACTATTATTTTCAAAAATCTCAAATCCGTAAATATCAAGAATACCAATGGTTTTAATATTTTTGGTCTCTTCAGCTTGTAAGGCTTGATTAATTCTCTCAACGATCCAGTCAAAGAGGTTGTTGTAGATGGCCTTGGCAAGCGCATCACGGACAGCCCGCGCCTGTACCTTATTCAGAGGAACTTCGTATACTGAGTTTCGACGACCACCACCAGGAGTCTCTACTGTCCTGAAAATCAAGGCTTTTTCCAGGGCTACGCTGTCAGTCTGCAAGAGATATGCCACAAAATTGGCAACATCTTTATCTTTGACCGAAGCGTGGTCATTATCGTCGACCTTGAAGTTGATGTTGCCAATCCATAGAACAGCTGATAACAATCGGAAAATCTCTGCCTTTTCGGCATCAGTAAGCCCAATGATTTCCATTGCTCTAAGTGTCTCTTGAAAACCAACAGTATCGTCAATACCCTCAACAGAGATGCAATCGCTGTCGTTTGTATACCTGAACTTCGTGGGTGGCTGAATACCAAATTCATCTCGCAGATTCTGTGGTGCTGTCTTTGTCAATTGGTAGAAAATGTGAAAGTTACGCTCAGTCTTGATTTGGCCAACAACTCTTGCTTTTTCAAGCAGATAATTAGTGATGTGAGCGCCTACAGGCTCTCCAAATTCGTTGAACTCGATTTGCAGATATTTACCATGACGAGATGAGTTGTTATTGCGAAGAGTCTTCGCACAGCCAAAGGCCTCTAAAAGAGGATTCGTTGCCAAAACCATATCTTTGATTTTCTGAATGTTGGAAGAAGACTGGCTAGATACCGATGCTATATACTGCATGATCCGCTTAGCAGATTCGGTTTTTCCTGCTCCTGATTCACCGGAGATGATAACACACTGGTTCTCCTTGTACGATTTCATGTTGTAGTACATTGACTCTGCTACCGCAAAGATATGCGGTGGAACCTAAATACACAGGTTAGTCTGTGCAAATAATAAAAGAAAAGTTAAAGACCATACCTCGAGACGATTCTTATCTTTGTAGGATTCAAGAACCTCCTCAGTGTAGATACCAAGGTCACGAAACGGGTTAACAGCAATTAGCTAGAAAAAAAATTTGGTTAGAATTGATACGCGCTATTGGTAAACGGTTTTCGACTTACCACATGGCCAATGTAGGTGTACATGATTCCATTTTCAAATCGCCGTTGTAGGTTCTGATTAATAGATTCATCAGACACTTTGCTAAGCAGCGTAAGATCTGAAACACCAGTTTCTTTTTGACTGATCGACTCGTAGTCAGGGAAAGCTCTCTTTGGAGGAGGCACCCTAGCTACTTTGTTGACTCGCTGAGCCATGGTGGTTAATTCGATAGAATCCAGAAGGGTTGATTACGTGTGTTCTAACAAAGATGTGGCAATTGGGTCTATATAAAAGATGCGGTAGAAGCAATATTGGTAGATGGCAACAAATAAATGGATTTAGAGACGTGAAGGGAGAGTAGAAAGAATAAAGATGGCACAGTAAGAAGCAGTTGGAATCGCTTAAAGGAGGAGAGGATCGCTTTTTTTTTTTTTTTTTGATATTGATGACAATAGCCAGTAACCGTATTTCATAGGATAAATATCGACATACAAATGACAGTACTTTTGTCCCCTGGTTTTATGTCAAGCGTTCAAACTGCAACGAGTGGTTGCCAATTTCAACTTGGGATTGCTGCAGCTGGTCCTGTTTTACCACTGAACTCACTGTGCAATCGTAGCTTGCTATTTGTAGCGCAGTGAATAAACAGTCCATGAATGTGTGACATTGGACAGTTGCTAAAAGCTAATGAGACTTATGACATGTGATTTTGGCCCAATTGTTTGGTACAAGTGGCTTAGCCATGCAGGCTCATGGCAGGCTAAGTTTTTAATGACAGTAACATTTGAAGAAATTGATACCTGAGCCGCTGACTATGACTGAAATACCAGCTGGCGATGTTTGCCTTTGATTCAAGACTTTAACGGTCCTTTTGACTTTTTGCCTATTTATTGCTGTCGTCAGGTTTTTAGACAAGTCAATGCTCGAAAACCAAAATGATAATGCTAAATGTCAGAAGTAATAGAAAATAACAATAGAAATTAACGTAATTGTATGTTGCAAAGAGTTTACTTAGTTACATTTACTACTCATGAGATTTTAATTCCGATTGGATTGGGCATAAATCTACAGATTTTTTTTATTCTTCCTTTCTCTTGATCTCCAAAAAAAAATAATAATTCACCGCAATTTATTATACTAAAAAATTATACTAAGAAAATACAATACAATAAAATCAACAAAAAAAAAAAAAAAAAAAATTCAGATCAGAAAAAGAATTATCACAAAAAAATTAGGTGCGGACATTGTAGCCTTGCTTTGAAGTCTTTTGCCTGTCAGTCGCGGCACCAGTGTTCTCTTCAGAGGTCACAGGATTTTGGCTTCGAGGAGTAGCATTCTGGAGCTGTTCTTGCGTCAAAGGAAAAGCAGCATTTTCAGCGCCAGTATGATGGCCAGAGTCCAATCTAGAAGACTGGACCTTGTCAGATTGATCAGAATACTTGAGAGTTGGAGAAACCTCACCCAGTCTCTTGTCTCCACTAAAATCGTAAGAGCCAACTTTGTCAGGAGATGAAAAATATCCTTCCGAGCCTGTCATTTCAGTCTTGCGACTATTGGGGTCCAGCTTATCAGCTACTCTACCAGTCAACTTAGAAGTATCGTACTTGCTGTTAGGATCGTTTAAGTGCTTAGTGTCTTGGGGATCATAAGTAGCGCCAGCCCTGTGACTGGTAGGATCAACCTTGTCGGCAACTCTTCCAGTAAACCTGGATGTGTCGTACTTGCTGTTAGGATCGTTCAAGTGCCTGGTGTCTTGGGAATCATAAGTGGCGCCAGCCCTGTGACTGGTAGGATCAACCTTGTCGGCAACTCTTCCAGTAAACCTGGATGTGTCGTACTTGCTGTTAGGATCGTTCAAGTGCCTGGTGTCTTGGGAATCATAAGTGGCGCCAGCCCTGTGACTGGTAGGATCAACCTTGTCGGCAACTCTTCCAGTAAACCTGGATGTGTCGTACTTGCTGTTAGGATCGTTCAAGTGCCTGGTGTCTTGGGAATCATAAGTGGCGCCAGCCCTGTGACTGGTAGGATCAACCTTGTCGGCAACTCTTCCAGTAAACCTGGATGTGTCGTACTTGCTAGCAGGATCGTTGTAGTGCGAATCATACTTAGAAGCAGAATGACCAGCGGTATAGCCAGTAGCAGCGCCGGAACCAAGTTCATGATTAGCCCCGTAGTTGGTATCAGATCTGGTAGTGTCTGCATGACCAGTGAATCCACTACCGTAGTACGAGGGATCGTAAGAAGAAGCAGTGTTGCTAGAGACATCAGATTGGCCAACTGTGCCACCAAGATGAGTAGTGTCAATGTTACCCAAATGGGAAGAGTCAGTACCATGAGCGCTGGTTCCAGAAGAGTAAGACTTTTCGGGGTATGAGCCTGGAATTGTGTGAGAATATTCGTTATCACGACCATACTGTCTGTTATCAAAATCAGAACGAGAAGACAGATCTTCGGTCAAACTACTGTCACCACCAGAAGGATGAGACGCTCCAAGGCCGGAAGTACCAGTAGAAATATGGGTAGGGCCAGCCCCAGAAGTGGTTCCCAAACCGGTGCCGTAGTTACCAGAGGTGTTAAAATTACGGCTGTGAGGATCAAGCTTGTCCTCAACCTTTCCAGTAGTAGTAGAGGTATCATACTTGCTGGTAGGATCATTCAAATCACGGCTGTGAGGGTTAAGCTTGTCCTTGACCTTTCCAGTAGTAGTAGAGGTGTCATACTTGCTGGTAGGATCATTGACATTTCCAGTAGTAGTAGAGGTATTATACTTGCTGGTAGGCTCATTATAGTTACCAGAAGTATACATATCACGGCTATGAGGATCAAGCTTGTCCTTAATCTTTCCAGTAGTAGTAGAGGTATCATACTTGCTGGTAGGATCATTCAAATCACGGCTATGAGGATCAAGCTTGTCCTTAATCTTTCCAGTGACAGTAGAAGTATCATACTTGCTGGTAGGATCATTGACATTTCCAGTAGTAGTAGAGGTATTATACTTGCTGGTAGGCTCATTATAGTTACCAGAAGTATACATATCACGGCTATGAGGATCAAGCTTGTCCTTAATCTTTCCAGTAGTAGTAGAAGTATCATACTTGCTGGTAGGATCATTGTAGGCACCAGAGCGGGAAGAATCATGGCTAGCAGAGTAATCACCAGCACCAGCACCAGCGCCGATACCAGCAGCAGCAGTAGTAGTACCCATATGATGCTTTTTGGATGATTCTAACCCGTATCCTGAGGGTTCAGCAGTGGTAGTTGTTGAAAACTTTGGATCAGTGTTTGATGAATCCAAACCGTAGCCAGAAGGCTCAGCAGTGGTAGAATAAGCAGCAGCACTAGGCTTGTTGGAAGACTTTAAGCCATAACCAGAGGGCTCATCGCCAACAGAGCCAACAAGAGGTTCCTTGGAGTTGTCTATGGCATACCCAGAAGGTTCAACCTCATGGCTTGTAGGATCAAGCTTATCCTTGATTTTACCAGTAATAGTAGAGGTATCATACTTGCTGGTAGGATCATTGACATTTCCAGTAGTAGTAGAGGTATTATACTTGCTGGTAGGCTCATTATAGTTACCAGAAGTATACATATCACGGCTATGAGGATCAAGCTTGTCCTTAATCTTTCCAGTAGTAGTAGAGGTATCATACTTGCTGGTAGGATCATTCAAATCACGGCTGTGAGGGTTAAGCTTGTCCTTGACCTTTCCAGTAGTAGTAGAGGTGTCATACTTGCTGGTAGGATCATTGACATTTCCAGTAGTAGTAGAGGTATTATACTTGCTGGTAGGCTCATTATAGTTACCAGAAGTATACATATCACGGCTATGAGGATCAAGCTTGTCCTTAATCTTTCCAGTAGTAGTAGAGGTATCATACTTGCTGGTAGGATCATTCAAATCACGGCTGTGAGGGTTAAGCTTGTCCTTGACCTTTCCAGTAGTAGTAGAGGTGTCATACTTGCTGGTAGGATCATTGACATTTCCAGTAGTAGTAGAGGTATTATACTTGCTGGTAGGCTCATTATAGTTACCAGAAGTATACATATCACGGCTATGAGGATCAAGCTTATCCTTGATATTGCCAGTAACGGTAGAAGTATCATACTTTGAAGTAGGCTCACCGTACTGTTGACGAGTGGCTTCCGTGGGGTAGACAGGTTGGCCAGTGGCGTTTTGCTTATACTGGCCAGCAGAATAGGTTCCAGTACTGCCAGTATTGCCCAGAGAACGGCCAGCAGTGGTTGTGTCAGCATGCTTGTTGTGAAGACCTGTACCAACCATGCCAGTGGCTGCCGCAGTTTGGTTGCGGCCGGTAGCCAATGTGTCACCCTGCTTCTCACGCTGAGGTGAGTTGGTATCAGCGAAGTCAGCAAACTGAGCGTTGGTGTCTCGTCCAGGGATGCGTGTGCTGGCAGGTTCAGTACTACCGGTAGCGGTCCTGTGATCTTTGACGCCGCTAAGAGTTGCACCTGCGTTGGAAGAGTAGTTGGGGTTGTTATAACCGCTACAAAAAAAGTTGTATGTTAGTGTTTGTAATTCAATGCAGTTTTGAGAAAAAAACTTACCTAGAAGTTTCATGCTTGCTGTACGCTGCTGCTGCGCCAGCTGCACCAGCACCCGACTCAATACCTAAATTGCTGTGGTATTTCTTAGATTCTGGAGAGTCAGTCGTAGAACTGATATGAGAAGCTGTGGTAGGAGAGTCAGACTTGGTTGAAGCTTTATCCCTGTTGCTGCTGCCAATACGAAACTTGTTCTTAATTTTGTCTACAATGCCTTCATCTTCTTCGTTGCTCTTCTTGGATGAGCTAGAGGGATGGCGATAGTGACCAGAAGTAGAAGTTCTTGTTGTGGAAGGATTGCTAGAAGTGGCATCGTTCCGAACGGGATGTGCGGAAGTTGGAGGGGTGGTAGTTGCACCAGTTGATTGGCCAAGTTGAGATGCTCTTGTTGAATAACCAGGCTGGTTGGAAGCAGCAGACATTTCGTGGTGATCAAAGCCAGATCCCATGTTACTGTGCTCACGATTGCGGCTGTTGGGATCAAGAGTGTCTTTTACTTTGCCAGTCATGGTTGTGTCATACTCTGAAGATGGCTGAATAACATAAGTTGAGCCAGGCGTGCCATGGGTGGTGCTGATCTGAGGATCATGTGTAGATGTGGTTGGGGAGGAGACATGATCGCGAGTGTTTTGCTTTTGAAAAGACAGTTCATCACCACTAAGAACTGGTTTGGGAATAGGACCTGTATTAGGGAGAGAAGTTCCAGGAGGAACAATGCCTCCCGTGCTAGCCATTTGACTTGAAGACATCTCGGTTCTAGGCTTAGCTCCTGTGACAGATGGTAAATCTGGACGAGGGTTACCCTCCAAGTCATACTCAATAGTTGTAGGGCCCACAACATTAACTTCTCTAGGCACAGCTTTATCAATGATCAATGACTGGGACTTTGGAACATTACAAGTAGTGCCCATGTTTGCGTTTGAAGTTGTAGAGGCATTGGAGCCTTCATTGGTGGAGGAGATGGGCTTGTCAGTAGTCTTATCAAGAGTACTAACCATTTTGAAATTTTAGAATAAAAGTAGTCGAATAAGTAGGAAGAAATCAGATAGTTGTCACAAAAAAAAAAGGATAAGGAAAGTGTCTCAAAAAGATGAAAGTTGAGAATATATAAAAAAAAAACAATTGAAGGAAGATGCGTCTTGTCATCTTTTATATTAGTTTTCTGATGACAATTTGAGGTCCAACCCAGTACAATATCACCAACAGTAATAGAAACAAATTTGTATTACAAAAAATTTGATGAAAAGCAAGGCCATGAACGCCAGTAACCAAATCGAATTACTTTTTTTTTCTGGATTTTATCTAAGTCACATAAAAAAGTAAAACCCAATTTGATTTTTCTTTAAAAGATTGTATGAAGAAAAAAAATATATTTTACTTTCATCTTTCTTGTATTATATTATTCTCTACATGGCAATGCTAAAAAGTTCTGTAAATCGTCATTTTTAATTTAATTTCATGACTTTTTTCTCATAAACGCGAAACAGGATGAGCTTAAATTTTCTGGTGACATTAAGGTAAGCTGGGCTTGTCTTGATAATCTTTATATGGGCATCAAGTTCTACCAGTGGGCATAGTTATAAAAATCCTCATGAGTTTTTTATTCTTTTCAAGTTGATAGAACCAGTTGGGTTCCTCATCTTGTTGTGATGAAAGTCTATGCTTGCAAAGATCATCTTACTACTAGCACGTTGTTTTCTACCTAAGGCAGGTTTGCGAATTCAAGGCGGGCCGTCTGAGCACTATTGGGTTCATTAATTGACTACTAGCTTGTCGGTGGTTACGTCTAAGATAGTAACGGGACTGTATTGGGACCACTTTATAACCTTGATTACAGTTTTCTGTCGGCCCCTTCACCAGATTTATGTAAATCGAAAATGGAACAAGAGAAGTAGTTGATTCTTCTCCTCTTTTCTTAAACTGATCTTCATTGTGACTGATCCAGGACAGTCTGATTACAGTAGACCCTTTTCTTGTTCGTAATTTCACTTCATCGAGTACGCAGCTTTCTCCCGTTTAACAAAGATTATCAAATTAAAATCCATGCAAACTAGGTGAATAGCTAGACTTGTTTCTCTATTGCGAGTTTTCTCATCAATGTGCCAAAGGAAAATTTAGTGCGACAACCTTATTGAATTTTCCTTTACTGAGACTGGTTGTAGTTGCATTAATTGTTACGGCTTTCCAACATCATAGATATTTTTTTGAAGGATAAGGTTCTTTTTTTTTTCTAATTCCAAATCCTTTAACATTTAATAAGAACAAAACCAAAAGTAAATAGCATCTTATAATAAATAACATCTTATTTTACTAGTCAAAACAAGCAAATTGGTGAAAACTGGCTTTGACACAGTATTTGGGGTAGTTGCAGGGGGAAAGGCAATGTGTCTATTTTAAATTCGCGTTGACGTTGGTCATGAGAATAGCAAAGAACGGAGTTCGAAAAGGTTTTAAGTTTTTGTTTCAGCCGTACAAACTCTTTAATAGTGAAGCTTGACAGTACCTGCTTGAGTCCATGAATCAAGATCAGAACCAAAAAACTAAAACAAACATTGCACATTTTTACTGTCCCTAACTTTTACTCAGAAAACTTAAGCTTAAGTAGCAATTGGCAGCATAGACCAGATATTACTGATTTAGTAATTGCAGCAACCAAAGACATTATTAGAAGCGTTTTAAGTTTTACAACATGCTTGAGATCTAAATACAGAATCGTTTTTTTTTTTGCTGATGTAGCGTTGTATCGAATGAGAAAATTCTGGCCATTTCAAATTTCTGCGTCTACAAGTGCAATCCCACTGCGAATAGAACGGGATGGGTTTGATATTTTCTGAAAATATAACAATTATAGTATAGTTAAACAAGCACATATCAAAATTTTATTATATTCTACAAAGTAATTAATTGAAGAGATGCTATTCTGTCCACGTAGTTTGTTTGTTTTTTTAGTTGTGTCAAGCTCTGACCCCACAAATAAAAAATGTAGCGTCAATATAACAAAAAAAATTGGAATGGAAATACGCTAGTCGCAGCCCACGTCACTTTTCCTAATTTTCAAGCTTAGAAAGTGTGGGAGTCTTGTTGATGGCGCATATTATGAACTCATCCTAATGTATGCCAAGTACAAGGCTGAGAGGTCGTTTGCGTAGAACCAGACCTGAAAAAAAAAAGGCTGGACGCAATGGGGGCACCCCTAGAATAAATTTACAGTATCAAGTGGGCGCTGCCAATACTACCTCTGACCTAGCACCCTGCATGTTTGTAGATTGGTTTGCGGTCATGTCTGTATAGCCTTGTTGGCGAATTTCATACAAGGCTGTGTGGTGCATTAGCAAACAACATTGCGAACAGCTTCACCACCGAGATATCGTCATCTTTGCATTGTGCTCTCCGATTCAGTCATTTGACATCATTTATAGTTGGTTTGTCTCTCCTTTCGTTTTCTCATTGTTTCAGCTTTCTCTACAATGAACAACAAGCTTATTTGAATCTGTATTAATCACCAAAATAAGCCAAAGACCGTAAAACTGAAGAATAATTTTAGATTTCACAACTACAAATTCAATCTACTTGGACCTTTTGATTCTTGTTTGCTAAAAAAGAATCATTTTTAGCAATCAGTTGGCACATGATTGTGGTTGATTGGGAAGTTGCTAACTACTTTGCCAATACCGCAGCCATGACGCATTATTTTTATAATCCGGGTACCCTTGAAGGGCTGCTAAGTGATGGTGTTGTGCTATTGAAAAGATAACTTAAATTCGCGGTTAGATCAAGGGCAGAGGTCATGACACTCAAAGGGTTGCTCAAAGCCAGATCTCAATGTATGTTTTTTATTTTCTTAGCCAACGTCTTCTAAGCTTGTTAATTAAAATTCTTAACTTAAGCAAAAAATAAGTGTGATCTTTTAAAATCGGGCTTTGCATCAAAGCTTGATATCTTCTTGCTGCATCTTCGTTTAATTTTAATCTATCATTTTTGTCTCGGCATTTAGTTGCCCTAGAGCCAGTAAGTTCTATATAAACGTATTCATTGTACGGGCTCACGGGATTGAAGTTCCGGTACACTCAGCACAATTAAACCTGCTTCTTTAGCCGTGCCTTAATAGAATTGACTACTTTACTTTTGATTTTATTATATTCCTCCATGCAAGCGCTTCTCAAAATTCCACCTTTTTTTTGAATGCGCTCTTTCAAATGTGTTTATTAATATCAATATTGATTTTCTTTTCTATCTGGTAATGTACTTGAGCTCTAAGTAAGTATCTTATAGTAATTCACTGATTGTTGTTGCCGTCAATAAATTTTGGACACATCCTTGTATATACATTTAATGGTTGAAGTTCTGTAATAGTGAAGCTTTGCTCCTACAAATAAATGAGGTGATGACATCATAGGGTCAAGTTTTTGATATAAAAAAAATGCTCTATTTATATAGTGCTTTGCCATTTTATTTGAACTAGACTCTGAGCAACTCAGAACAGCCTAGTCCTGCAAGCCT
>JAKUCA010000272.1:366-18827 GCA_030567025.1 Geotrichum europaeum
TTTTTTTTTCTCCTAGAAATTAATAAAAACTAAAATGGTTTTTTGGGGTTTAATTTGTTTTTGTTTTTTCCCTTTTTTTTTTTTTTTTTTTTTTTATTTGACACAATATATACGCTTTTTCCTATATATAGACCGCCCTTCTTCTTTTGCCCTTAGTCCTTCTTCTCGGGCGTGGTGTCATCATCATTGTGCTTTTCGCTTGCGAGGAACTCCATGTACTGGTCATAGGCCTGCTGGATATGGATGTTGAGCACTACCTCGTCGTCAATCCATTTGAGCAACTCCTGGGTGCCAAGGTCAAGCATCATCCCGGTCAATTTGCTGGTCAGCTCCGTGTCACCCTTGACGGCAATGTGAGAAACAATCTTGGGGTAAAGCGCCTCGCCAAGAATCTGCTTCTCGACCTCGGGGTTTGCGGCTGATGCAACAACGGCCGAGAGAGTCGATCCGTACGAAACCTGCGAGTTTTGGCGCGAGGTCTGGAACGAGCCAGCATTGCTGCTGGCGGTGGCGCCGGCAGTGCTGCTATTGTTGGCGCCGCTGCTATTGCTGGCGCCGCTGCCACTGTTGTTGTTACGGTTGCCGCGCGAGTGTCGGTGTCCCTGTCTAGGCGAGCGGTTGCTGCTGTTATTGTTGTTATTGCTGTTGTTGTTGTTGTTGAACCCGGGCTTGCCATTGTTGCGGAACTGCTGCGGCCCGTTGTTGGATAGGATGGAATAGTTGATGGCGGGAGGCACGCCGGTAAAAATCACACTGTCGGGGCTCCACGAGCCGGCCGGCGCGCCCCCGGCTGCAAAGTTCGCCTGGGGGTAGTAAGCGTACGATGGGACAAACTGGTTGGGTATCGGCACGCCCGCGTTTCTGTACTGCTGCGAGTGGTGCTGGTGGTGTGGCTGCGGGCCTCGGCCGCTGTGGAAATGCTGCGGTTTGTGTTGCTGGTAGAGGTCATGCGGTTGCGGGGGTAGCTGGCCGAGCATGGGCCCATTGGCGCCGTAGAAGGGGCTCAGTTGAATCAAAGGGCTCTTACGATGGTCGCGGCGCTGCGCAACGGTAACGTAGAGCTTCTTGCCCTTAAACTCAGTGTCGTTCATCTCAGCAATGGCCTTTTGCGCCTCCTCGGGAGTCGAGAAGCAGACAAAGCCAAACTCCCGCGAGCGACCGGCCTCATCGGCCATGACCTTGGCAGACACAATCTGGCCAAAGGGGGCAAACGCCTGGCGCAGCTCGTCATTAGTGACGGATGCATCAAGTTCCTTGATGTAGAGGTTGTTGGACGGCGCATGACGGAGCGGGGGATTTCTGATCTTGAGCATGTCAAACTGCTGGCGGATCTCCTCGTCACGCTCAAATTTCTTTTGGGCGCGTCCAACGTAAAGGGCTTTACCGTTGACCTCTTTGTCATTAAGAGCCTCAATTGCCTTGACCGCCTCATCGTGGGTCTCAAAGTTGACAAAACCAAACCCGCGTGACGAGCCGTCCTCATTTAAAGGCAGCGTGTAGGACGCAAGATTGCCGTAGGGACTAAACAAGTCTTGGAACTGCTGCTCGGTAGTGCTGGCATCAAGGTTCTTAATGTACAAGTTAGAGAAAGTAGCCTTGCGCTTCTCAATTCTAGACAGACGCTCGACCTGCGAGATGTGATGGCCGATAAAAACAAGGCGATCGTTAATCTTGGTCGCATTGAGTTTGGCGATCGCCTCGTTTGCAGCATCTAAGGTCTCAAAGTTGACATAGGCGTAGCCGCTGGGGTTGGTGTTATCGTCGTCGCGCGCAAGCTTGGTTGCGACAATAGGGCCGAACTGCGCAAAAAGCTCTCTAAGATTGTCTTCTGATGTTTCTGGTGCGAGATTTTTGATGTAGACAATAGTACGAGGCGCGATTCGCAGGCTGGGATCCTTCTGATACGCTGTGACTCTGCAGGGCTTTCCCTTGATGTATCGAAAATCGTGGGCGAGAGCGGCATCGGCGCTCTGCTTCTCATCGTAATTAACGTATGCGTAGCCAAGCGGTCGCATCAAGAGAGGGTTTTTGGCAACTCTGATAAACGCAATAGGACCGTAGTGGTCAAATGCCTGCGACAGATCCGCGTCCGTGACAAGCTGGTCTAGTTCAGACACATAAATGGTCTTTGAGCTGTCCGAAACGGCGACGTGCGCGGCGTAGGTGGTGCTCGCGTGGTCGTCCGGATGCGCCGGCGCGGTGGGACGATAAATGTCCTGGGTCGCGATCTCGGGCGAGATGACAGGGGAGTGAGAAAGATCTTCCTGGGCAGACATGGGGACAAAGGTGCAATTGAGCGGATGACAGCGGTGGCGACGTGGATGAAGGAAATCGTGGATGCGACAGGGCTGCTGGTGGAGGTCAAAGGGAGGAGACGAAGCGGCCTGTGATTTGCTGGCGAGAAAAAGCACAAGAGATGAGAGTCAAAGTGTGGCTATGGCTATAAAAAGGTCTGAATAATGATATTTTTAGTTGCGCAATACTAGATTTTATCGTTATATAAAATTAATACCTTTTACCCATATCTTCATTACCCTGCCCTAGGCCCAACCTTTTATATGCCTGCGTTGTTTTTTGCCTTTTCAGGTCTCGGTGGTCACTCAGTAACCATGCGCTGCCCGACCGCACTGCTCCGTGCTCCGGCTGTTGCCCGTTTTGCCCCGGCGCTGTCACGCTACCTCTCTACTAAAGATAATTCCTACAAGATCATTGCTGCGGCTGAAGTACCGCAGGCAACCGAATCCCTCCGCGCTTCTGGTTGGTCCGTCGTTGGTGCGCAGCTGTCCAAGACCTACGAGTTCAAGGGCTTCCAAGCTGCTTGGGTGAGTGCGCCCGGTTTATAACTGTTGCTAAAACATACAATTGCCCTTTGCTAACATCTTTGTAGGCTTTTCTTACGCAGGTCGCGATGCATGCCCACCTCAAGGGTCATCATCCTCGTATTGAAAACGTATGTTTTTCTCTTCCCTTAATCCGCTCATTATCTATACTCTAACGGCATTTATCACAGCTCTACAACCGGGTCACTCTGACACTTCACACTGACGATGTCCGCAGCCTGACGTCGCACGATGTCGCAATGGCCAAGCGCTTTGAAAAGCTTAGCCAGGGTTACGAACGGAAAAACCCTGCCACAATCTCTGAAAAGTAAAATTGGTAGACAAGCACCGTCTCCATCATGTTTTATAAGTAAAAAGTTTGATGAGGTAGAGCAGACTTTAGCAAAGTAAAGAGCAGATAAGCGTTAAACTGTCAGGCACTTTTGACGTAAAAGAAAGTATTTATTGAGAAAGTAGCCAAAAAGAACAACCCGATAACTGTTGGCTGCTGCTGTTAATCTTTAAAAGCCATTGTGAAAGGTGTTGATTGAATTTCAAACTTGATTGCAGTCCAAATCATTTTACGGTCGTCTAGAAATCTTTTTTCATCCGCTTAAAAGCTCCTCTAATGACATGATGGTCGCGAAGGATGATAGGCATTAACGTGCCTACAAATTGTTATTGTCTCAAAGCGTAAATCACTTATCAGCCACTGATACCGGCTCCTCCGTCGGAGAAACCACACGGCTCCGTTGGCGATGTCATACTGACATCCACCCTGCTAACTTGACTCCAGATCGCCATCAATAGTCTACTGGCCATTCCGCTGGCCTGCTTACTTTCGTTTTTTTTTTTTTCTATTATCTTCCTCTTGCTTTCTTTTTTTGTTATTATCAGCAGAATTGATTCAACTTGACCATGTCCAGCTTTTCTAATCGTCCGAGTCCCTCTTACTGGAAGCTCCCGCGCAAGGACCAGATCCTGCTGCTCGTGCTGTGCAAACTCACCGAGCCGCTCGCGCTCACATCCATCTCGCCCTATCTTTACTACATGATTCGTGACTTTGGTTACGCCGATCCCGCCGCCGTATCCGCCTGGGCCACCCTTGTCATGTCGGCGTACCCATTTGGCAGTGCTCTCTCAGGTTTTGTATGGGGCCGATTCAGCGACATTCGTGGCCGCAAGGCGGCGCTGCTGTTGGGAACAGCCGGCACGCTTGTTTCAGCGCTCGCCTTTGGTCTCTCGCAAAATGTTTACATGGCAGTCGCTGCGCGCTTCTTTGCCGGATTACTCTCCGGCAACAATGGCGTCATGAAGACCGCCATTGCAGAGATCATCGGCAGCAGGACGGAGTATCAGTCGCGCGCTTTTGCCATTATTCCCATGACGTTCAATATTGGCAACATTATTGGACCGGCACTGGGCGGCTTTTTGGCTGATCCTGTGCATAATCACCCCAACAGCTTTATGAGCGGAATAAAACTGTTTGAAAAGTTTCCATACCTTCTGCCAAACCTAGCATTGATGCCAGTGCTTGGCAGCGCCGTGGTGGCTACTTTCCTATTCATTGAGGAAACTGGAGACGCATCGGCACAGTCTAAGCTGTTTTTTCCAAGAGAGAATGACGTTGGACTAAAGATGGGCGACCGGATCCGGTCTACTCTCCATATCTCCATCCCGGTGCGCACGCCCATAGCTCGAGTTGAGCAGCGGACTCCCACTGATAATCCCGAATCCGCTGCTGCAATGACTACAACAAGTTTGAAAGCTGCCCCTCCCTTGAATATTTTTACCCAGGCTGTGCGCATCACGCTGACCTGCTATGTGATCCTGATGCTGCACGCGTCCACCGTGCTCCAGCTCTTTTCCCTATATCTAGCGACGCCGCGTACGACCCCCTCTGGCCATCCCGGTGGACTCGAGTGGCCTGCCGCCCGTATTGGCCTACTCATGTCGCTGCTAGGCGTCGCGGGAATCACGCTCCAGCTCACAGCCTACCCGCCCGTGGCAGGCGCACTCGGCAATGCCGTGGCACACAAGCTGGCACTCTACATTTTTCCAGTCACCTATGTTGCCATCCCCTTGCTTTCGTCGCTGCCGGTGCAAGCGCAGGGTGTGGCCACCGCGGCGGCGGTTGTGCTTGGCGTCTCCGCTGTGCTTGCGCGCACGTTTGCATTACCGCCCATGGCGATTCTGCTTACCAACGCGGCCCCCTCGCGCGCGGTGCTTGGCACCGTCAACGGTGTCGCGCAAAGCGCCACCGCTGCCAGCAAGTGTATTGGCCCCTTTGTGGCCGGTAACTTGTATTCACTCGGCGTGCGCATTGGCGCTGTTGGCCTTGCGTGGTGGGCGCTGGCCGCCGTGGCCATTGTCGAGATTTACGTTACGCGGGCGCTTGAAGAGTGGAACACGGGAAATCTGTTTAAAACAGACGCGCCAGAGCCCGACTTCGTAAGGGAAACTGAGCCGTTGGTGTCGGGCCGCTCTGCCACTACCTACACATGATAAAACTTAATAGATCCCATGAATAGACAAGTATAGAGAATATAATAAGTGTATTTAGTATGCCATAAGACATTGGTGTGTAGCTATATGTTTATATATTCGAATCTACGTTCTAAAAAAAATACTAACGCTGATCTAAAATCAAATGCGGCCTTTAAGTAGCGGTGAGTCCTTGCCAAATTCATTCTGGAACGAGATTGCAAGGTCCTCTTTGCGTCGGACGGGGCCCATGAAACCCTTTTCCAGCAGCGCCGCGAGAATCTTTTCGTCGCCAAGCTAAGTAAAAAAAAAAAAAACGTTAGATAAATGAGCAATTGGTGTCAATCATATGAGATACATACCGGCAATAAATGGTCAAAGTCAGGCTCCTGGTCACAGCCGATCCGGGCCACGTCTACGAGAATCCTGGCGGTCAGACCCCAGACGCTATAATTAAAGCAAGTTAGCAGATATCAACACAAAAAAAAAACTGAGCGGTGTGGCTACCTACGAGAAGAACGCCGGCTCGCCTATTTGTTTGTTCTCGCGCACCACGGAAAAGTCGTGCAATGGCCATCGAAGCGAGCCCCATCGCACTTGCTTGTACTTGTGCCATTCCTTGTTGGTGCCCGTGGACGTATGCCTGTAGAGAAACTCGGGAAGAGGAACCGAGAATACTTCGGCAACCTCCTCGGTATTATCAGGCATCACGCGTTTAAGCTCCTTAAGTCGCTGGCCAATGGGCTCAAGCACTTCCGGAATGCTGTCCGAGTGGAATGCGGCTGGAAGGTCTTCGGGAGCCGTGCCTGGCTTGCTGCGAATGTACGCAATCGTCGGCTGCACGGCCAGCATGTTGCGCGCCAGGTAGGTAGGCAGCGTCGCAATGTACTCAATCGAGGGGTCGTCAAGAGGCAAGCCAATTTCCTCGAACGCTTCCCGCCGTGCAACGGCGTAGACATTCTCTTTATCACTATCGGACTTGCCACCGGGCAGTGCAACCTGCCCCGAGAACGATGAGAGAGAGGCGCTGCGCAGGGTCAGCACGGTTGACAGGGTGACAGTGCTGTTGGGCGTGCGCGACTCAAAGAGGAGTACTAGCACACTCGCGCGCCGCTGCCAGGGAATAGCAGACCAGGCACACTCGGCGCCGGCAACCGGTTGGTACGGCGGCTTGAATTGTTGCAGCCGGTTGAGGATTGTGCGTGTGACCGGGGAGATGGTGGAGGACATAGGCGGGAAAGCGGGGAAAGTAGGGCAATTGCGGCGACTAAAGTGGTAAAAAAGCGTTGGTTTATAATTGAAATTGCGAGCTGGACTCCAAAAAGAGGGTATTTAAAAGGAGTTTTTCTTCGTTTCAGCACAGATCAAGAATGTCTATATCGTCGGGTCAGGGTTTAGTTCCGGGGAAGGTGTCGCGGGAGTAGATCACGGAGAGAGAGAGAGAGAATTCGTAGAAGGAAACAAAACCAGAAATTTCCAACTCGGCGCAAAATCGTTGGGACCTGCGAACTCTGCCGCTCTCCAACCATTGTCCAATCGGCACACCACCTGGAGTCACCCTTTGCCAGCCCCCCATCTTCCCGCACCCACCCTCTTGTACCGTCCCCTCCCTGCCCATCATGCTCGCTGCCCGCAGACTCGCCGTCCGCGGCGCCCGTGGCCTCCGCGCTCTGAGCACGGCCGCCCCGGCTGTCACGCCTGCGCCGCAGTCTTCTCTCAACGCCAACAACACTGATCGGAACGCGCACTTGAACGACCTTCGCCGAACGTTTCCCAACACCGATGCGCTGCACCCACGCATCGACCTGCTGCTGCACAACTCCGATGGCAAGGTGCGGGTTGCGCTTGTGCCTTTCCACGTGCACCGCAACGAGGTCAAGGGTGTCCTTGACGCTGTTCTGGCCGACCCGCTCTCGTCTGACCTAGAGTGGTACGACGCGCTCACCAACCGGCTACTAGGCAAAAACACACTTGTGGCATACGCGCCTTCCTTTGATAAGAATACAATTACTCATAACTCTCTCGTCGAGTACGGCGTGAACTTCTCGGTGCCAAAGGCCTACACCGAGACTGCCGGGGCAGTGCAGACGGCCGAAGAAATTGATATCATTGAGGTCAACAATTACAAGGACTCCCAGGAGCATTTGTGGGCGTCCCACCGCCACGTCTATCTCTGTAGTGACGCGCGTAAAGCATACACCAAGCCGCTGGTGGATGCGTACCCGCACGACCTGTTCCTTGATGTTGAGCCCACGCGTGCCGGCGACAGCTCTGCGTCGGTGAATGTGAAGATCATTTCGTCTGCCGCAGCGAACCAAGGAAACACGCTGTTGCGCGAGTCGGCCGCAAATGCGTCCGAATACCTTGAGTTGCTGAAGCAGTCACGTATCGACCATGTCCTTGACTCTGTCTTTGGCCGCGATCTTGCGCGCTCGGAAGCCGAGGTGCTTAAAACGATTATTCGTACTTGCGAGACGATTGTTGACAAGGAAGAAGAGGTTACTTTTGACATTTCTGCTGAGTCCGCAAGCATCACCAAGCAGCGCCAAAAGTGGTCCGCTGAGGCGCACCACGAGCTTCAGACGACTTTTGCCAACGCGCTCAAGGAGCTTGCCCATAGCAAGATCCCCTGGTGGAAACTCTACTTTAAGGTGGATGAGGTGCACCAAACCGCATCGGAAACGCTTTTTTACTACTTTTTGCCGCGAACACAGGATCGCTTTGAGTATCTGCTGGGTCGCATTGACCAGTTTGCCGAAGAGCACCACTTTCCACCTCTGCCGGCGTCCGCGCCCGTTGAGACCGCCACTACCGGCGCTACCAGCATAGCCAAGTCCGAGGACATTTCGGCCATGTTCAAAACTTCGCGCGACGACATCATTTCCGAGCTCGCGGTCGACTTGCACAACACGGCGCTACGCGAGCTGCTCAAGAACCTTGTGGGCGTGCAGCTACCTCTAATGGTGCTGCCACTGCTTGGCGTTTACTTTTTTGACTATTCGCTCTATGCTGCCGGCTCTGTGATGGCGCTGGGCCTCGCGGTAGGCGCCTCGCGCCTGCAAAAGGCGTGGCTCAAGGCTACCACGCATTTTACCAACTCAGCGCTTGACCAGGCCAAACGTACCATTGAGCAGTGTGAGCGTGGCATCTGGCTCCGCTGGGAAGCACAAATCAAGAATCAAAAACTGGCAGCCGCCTCACGCCGCGAGATTATCAACAATCTCAAGAAGACCCTCACCGAGTAGACAGGAGTACGAACGCAGGAGAAGGATTTCTTTTCTCTCCTTCTCGTCCTTGCTGTTTATAACTTTTTTTTTGCACGCCATTTGCTGTTAGATTGACTGTATATATTAATAAATAAAAGGAAGAAAAAAAGAAATAAAAAAGTAAAAAGTAAAAATAAAATGAATTTATGGAGAAATCTATGAGACATTAGCCGGGGGCAAGCGAATAGAGAATTCGGACCCATTTTGCGTGAGATACCGCACCCACGGCAGACTTGGGTACTTGAGGCGCGGCTCCGTGACCTTGAGATACCGCACCTGCAGGCCCGAGAGGGCAAAGTACGGGATCTCAAACTTGACCGTGACGGGCTGGTTCTTGATGCGATTGAGCGTGTTGGTGCGAAATGCCGTGGACGAGTCGACGCCGGCGCCGGAGGTCACGATCGGCGAGCCGTCGTCATTATAGTCATCCTCTCCGCTTAGCGACGAGAGCTGGATCTCGGCCTTCATCGTGTACTCATGCTGGCCGGGAAAATCGCGGATCTTCCACACAATTGCATTTAGCTCCGGCGCATAGACAACGGTGCCCTTAGACGTCCTGAACCGCGGCGAGTCGGCGTCACGTGGCACGGGGATGGCGATCTCGACGCTGGAGGCCGAGGAGCGCTTGCGGTACTGTGAGCGCGCTGTCACGTTAATTATGGCGCGCGACCGTGACTTGACATCAATAGTGGCGTTGACGGCAAAAAGCGGGCGCGAATTGATCTCGGTGACGCGGTACGACATGAGCTCAAAGTTGCCGTCTGGCGGCGTGAACGAGATGGTGCGGTCGGTTTCAAATTGGCCAAGCTCAACGCACTGATGAAATTTGACATTCTCAAGATGCACAGACTTGCCCGATCTGCGCTTGGGTTGCACAGTACCCGCTGCCGAAGAAGATTCGGTTCCAAGCTCACCCTCGCCCCCGGCCTGTAAGCGCTTGCGGCCATCGTCGTTGAGGCCTAGTTTGAGTATTGGCATACCAGAAAGGTATGCATTGACATTGATCTTTCCCTGCACCTCGTGGCGGATGACGTTTCCGTCGGTACCAAGCAGGAATTCCACGGACTCGATCACGTCTAAGAAGAGTTCGTTTTTCTTGTAATAGATACCCTTGGGACGCCAGGAGATTGAATCGGTCATCACGGACGACGAGCGAGCCTGAAGATCCAGGGCATAGGACTCCTGGGTAATGAACTCCTGTAGAATCTTGTGATCTGTAATCTGAGCGTGGCCGAAATCCATCATTTCGTCGAGCAGCTCGTAGATAATGACAAAATTGTCGCGGATGGACTCCTCCTCCAGCGCCTTGACATATTCGGTCAGAGTCTGTACGAGTTGGTGCAGAAAAGTGAGAGTGGCAGCAGCATTGGTGTTGTGTTTAGACAGTGCAAGCACGTAAATGTCGTTGTGAGTGGTGAAGAGGTAATTGATTCCCTCATGATTGAGACACGGGGGGACCGACGTGGACTTTTGCTCAGCGGCGATGAGTAGTAGGGGAAACTGGTCAACGGCCGACACGGGGATATCACCGCGGTAATTGCGCGAAAGAAGAGTTTTGCCCTTGGAATCAAGGAAATAAAGCGCAGATATTGTCATTAGGGGTTATTGAAAGAATAGAGGTGGAGTCAAGGGAATTCTTTTAGAATCTGAAGATATGTTGGTAGTTGAATTTTGGCGATATATTGTTGTTGTTGTTGTAGGGATACGTGGAAGGAGAGAAGGGAAAAGTACCAGGTGGTTTTTCATTTTTCATGGCGCCAGTACCCGCCCAGGTACCAGCCTTAACTTGTCAGCCAGACTTGAAAAATCTGCGACTCTGAAAGCCAAAGCAATCGTCCAAATTAACGGCGGACATCAATTAAAATGTGGGAAAGCACCGTTAATAGTAATATATATGTATAATTGTTAACTTATTTTAAAATTGGGGGTGAATATCAAGCGCCCTTGCGCAGTTCATTGGTCTTGTAATCACTGCTGGATAAGCGCATAACACCAAATGTTGTAAATAAGAGATTTTAACCAGGTCAAGCTCTATAAGACAAGATAGAAAATCTGTTTATTGTCCTAATATCTAGAAGTTAACAAAAATAAAAATAACAAAAGGATATAAAAAGAAGGCATATAACTCAAACACTTATCTCAATGAGACTGTCAAGGTAAGGCTCTCAGCGCGTTTCTCTATAAAAATAACATGGCTATTTTATTTAAATAAATGAAAAAAAAAAAAAAAATCTGTTTATATTGTCTTAATAGCTATAAGTTTTATAGCAAAAAAAAAAATAACAAAAATATATATAGTATACTAAGACCCATTGCTATAATTTACCTTGCAAAATTCCTATTGGTCATGCTTTATATAGATAGCTAGAAACTCTGGTTATTGTTCTAATATCTAGAAATTACATAAAAAAAAATAACAAAAGGATATAAAAACAAGACGTATAGTTTGGTTATTTTTTTTAATGACTTATATCATGATGGGGGACGTTTGACTAAGACGTGTATACAAAATCAAGCACGAGTTATCACATTAACTAGGGCTTCTTTTTTTCTATAGAAAAGAAACTATAGTTTTAACACTCAATCAGACTGATAAAAATAGTACTTTTTCAGCATGTACACTTTTAATCCATTTCAGCTTATTAAATTTTTTTTTATCATTAATAGTGATTTACTCTCAAGGCAATTTCAAATATTTCTTTTCATAAAGTCATACATCAATTTGCGGGGGGGTTTTTTTTTCAGAGAAGCTTTTTTAAGAAATCAATTCTAGCTGATACTCAGCTGAAAAATCCAATTTCTCAGTAATGACCCTTTGGTTGATTCCCGTTTTTTGTTGTTTTTATTGGTAGCTCCGTATACCGCAAGGCTTATTGTAGAGTTGTAAGTACGCAAGGCTAAACAGTATACAGTTTTTGTGTTTCACAAAAAAACCAAAAAAAAATTCAATTCAAACAATTTGGACTTTTATACAATGCAATCAAACATAAATAATATAAAAAAAAACCCTGTAAAATCTAGTCGTGTGGACTAATTTTCTAGCATCTGTAACCATAGTACAAATAGATACCACGCTCCTTGCACGCATCAAACGTCATGTTGCCACCAATGCCAATAAAGCACACGTTCAGCTTGCGCGAAGCATGCGTCCAGGCCGGCGAGCCCATATTCATGCCTAGCACCATTACCGGCCGCGACAAATTGGGAATGGCATGTGAACGGCACTCAAGGTGCGTCTTGGGCGAGCGGCCCGACATTGAAAAGGGCGAGAGTGGGGGTGACAAGGCACTACCCGAGTTGGTTTTGGCATAGGCAAAAAGGGTCGCACGCTTGTGATCCGGCGACGAGATTGAAGTGCCAACCGTGGGGCCCGAAATGGCCGATGGGCCAGAATGCGTTGAGTAGTTGAGCATATTAGTCACCGGCACCTTGGGCCCGCGGATCAACCAGCCGCGGCGGCCTTGGCCTTGAGCAGCAGAAAACCCCGGCACGCTAATGCCATCGAGCTTGGCAAGCAGGTCTGATGAGAGTTCAAACATTTTGATTGCCAGGTTGCAGTTGAGCAACGAAGTGTCCTGCGCAGTCCAAATGTTAATGTTGGGATTGCCGGACAGGTCAAGGTACTGGAGCTTGGGCATGGTCGGCAGCGTCTCCTTAAGCGCAGCAATAGAGATGGGCGCGGCACCAAGGAAAAGCGACTCGAGCTTGGCGGGGTTGATGGTTCCAGGCGCCAGTCGCACAGGAAGGTTGTGAAGGTTGAGGTACTTGACAGGGGGGAGGCTCGCAAGCACCACGTCAAGATCCTGGGGTTTAATGTTGGCAAGGTTCATGAGATTAAGCCATTGTAAGTGCGGCTGGCGCGTCAAAAACTCCTTAACGTCAGAAGAAAGTAGGTTTTGGCACTTGGAGAGCGAAATATGTGTGAGCTTGGTAGATGGCTGGATAGCAGCAAGACTCTGCATCTGCGTTTGCGTAAGGTCAAGGCGAGTCAAGTTGGGCAGCTTTTGGAGGAATGCATTGAGTGTGGTGGGAGGAATGCTGGAGCAGCCATGGAGTGAAAGCCGCGTGACCTGCTTAAAGCTTGCGGGCGCAACTGCCGCCGTATGAGCAAGCGCATCAACAAACGTCTGATGTGTCGAGCCGGTAAAGTCAGCAGCAATGAGATAGGGCAGAGAAAAGAGCTTTTGCATGACTTGGGCATTGAGATCCTTGTCAATGTACTCAGTGCTAAGAAACTCGTTAACATTGGGGCAAAGTGCCAACATTGAGAGTAACGAGTCTGCCGTGAGCGCAGGAGTAGTCTGCCTCCGCTGGACAGGTGTATAGCCAGAGAAGTCAAGGGTTCGCACCAGATTACCGTAGCCAGATCTTGTAATGGACATGAGGAATCGCTCAAAGGAGCGGTTATCAGAGAAAGCAACGTGCTTGTAGAGAATAGGCGTGCCAACGTCATAAAACGCTGAGCAGGTTGTGAGCAACTTGGAGAAGGAGTTTATGGTAGAGTAGTATGTTGATGGCGAGCCATTGCTCTCGTAGAGAATAACCTCTTGTAAAATGTTGGTGAGGATTTCTCTGGGTAGGGACGTTAGCGGTGAGCTCTTGTGTGGCTTGGGGGCATTGTCCAAGGAGAGGAAGGGGACCTCGCTGAGGGGGGCGTGGGATGCAATTGGTGATTCAAAGACAGGCATGATGATATAAATATGCAAAAGGGTTGACGAAAGAATAAAAGATAATTGCGAAAAAAAAAAAGATGGAAGGGGGAAATAAAGAATAATTAAATTAAAAAAAAAAAAAAAAAAAAAAGAGTTGAAGGGTAAAGAGATCGTGAAATTCAGTTTGATTTTGTTTTTAGTACTGGAAGGTGAAAATGAAATAAAATGAAAAGAATAAAAAACGACGAGGGGTTTAAAATGAATAAATGAAATATATGATAAAAAAAAAAAGTAAACAACACAAAATGACCAAATTATGTTGTTATTTTTGTAAAATCAAAAATTAAAGGGTTGGCTTTTTTTGTTTAAAAAAAATGGGTTTTGGCGTTTAAAAATCCGGGGTAGGATAAATTAAGCTCGTTGCTACGGAATATTTTTTCTAAATTAGGAAGTTCTGCCTATGGTTGTCTGTCACGTGTGACTTGGCACCCTGAGAAAAGGCGGCAAAAACGTGAAAGGCGACAAAGTTTGAATTGTAGAGCAAGCTGAGTAATTTAAGTTTTTATTAGGTAATAATATTATGATTATATAATAAATATTACATTTTGCGCCATCACGTGTGCAAACTACTTTCCTTGGCGCTATGGGGGGCAAAACTAACATCGGCTAGATGGGAAAACCAAAAAAAAAAAAAAAGAACAAGAGATATAAGACCTACGTAAAGGGAAATAAAGTTATTTGGTTTTATGTGTTAAAGTAAAAAAAAATACCTCAGTTGTAAGTAATTAATAATAAATGCTTATGTTATAGTATTTTATAATTATGACTAATATATTACATATTTTATTAAACTCATTATTTTTTCAAGTCAAGGTTTTATAATGTTTATCCAAAGTCTCAACTCTTTTGGAAAATGCAAATCGCTATTTTTGGGCTTTTTGTTAAAAAAAAAAAATTTCTTAATGTCCTGCTGATGACGCCAGCATCATGTCCCCAATGGCTACAGCGGCTCAAAAAGTTTTTTAACAACAAAAAAGCAAAGACTCAAAGACGAAAGAAAATCCTGGGCAAAGAGTTAAAAAAAAAGACTGATGAACCGTTATCCACAAGACTCTAATCATCACAGTACTACGTAGATTCGATGAGAGCAGTTATCAATGTCAATGCACTCTGTGCACCGTTGTGGACGTGTTCAAAGCCTGTGCTGTCGAGATCATCACGGCCCTGGCATGCCCCAACTGCCATCTATAAATACCCTTTTGACGCTCTTTCAGATCCCCATTTTTTTGCCAAAAAAAAGTTTTATTTCACCAGTTAAACCTTTACCAACCTCCTGCTAAAATGAATTGCCCGCCAACCTTTAAACTGCTACAGGTATAGTCAATCCTCTTCATTAGTCGCTCCTAGCAGCAGCTCATAAGCAACCCCCGTAGATGAGCAAAAGAAAAAGAAAAAAAAAATTACTGCCGCTTCGTCTCTAATGAATGGATCCGTAAAATAGCATCTCGTAGTTTAATCTTTTCAGTAGAAAATCAGTCCATAATCCGCTTTGCAGGCGCCCCTGGGTTGAGAGACGCCAATTGCAGTCGTAAGTTTGGACCCATATGTCCAACTTTGAGCAAGATCCTAACCGGCTCGAGGTCATGTACTTACAGCTACAAAGAAGGTTACACTTTGTACATATCAATACACTCCTGACCACCAAAGTGGTTGAGCGACAAGTGTAGTCCAACCACCAACTTTATACTTTTTGGTCTTCTGAGCTTAGTTTCATGGTTGGTATGCAAAGAACCAGTCTTCTACTGGCACTTCTGCGGGGTCTTCATATCAGATCTTCCTAGGGCCTTAAGTGTCTCCTGGCTTTCTGCTAGATCTTCAGCCAGTCATATCGACACCTGTTGGCTTCTTTTCCTGCTGGTATGAATCTTTGTTTGCTGACGCCTGAAAAGGCCACGTTGGTCACTTTTCTGTCCAATTTGGGAAACTCGTAAATACCAGACACCCAAATAGGCGATCCATTCTGGCTGTTTAATCCCAAAGTGACAGCAAAGTTTGCTTCTACTAGCGGCTGTTACCCAGACCCACGACGAAGACCCAAGCGAGACGTGATGCTTGGTGAGAATCGAAAGGTTGGATAGAAGTTGACCTGCAGAGCTATCCATCAATGGCTCTTTGCCAGCATCAGCAACACCCTGCGCGCCGTCGCCCTAATCCTGCTGCTACTGTTGCTTTCTGGAATTCTTGATCCTGTTATGTCGTCATGTATACCTATCCACTTGTTTCTTGAACAAAAAAAAAAAAAAAAGGGGACCACTACTACCGAAACCATATTTTATCCGACTCAAGGGGAAGAAGGGGCTTCCAAATTCAAATTCAAAAATTTTTGTGTCCACGTCCCTATAAATATCCTGTACCTTCTCCCTTTCTCTTTTCCTTTTCCCCTTCTTGCTCTTTGACCCTTTTCCCATTTATTTTCCTAGTCCCTCGTTTTAATTCTTTTCTTTTTTTTCTCATTTTTCATTTTTCATTTTACCTACCTATTTATATACATTCACAATGAAAGGCCTTATTCTTGTCGGCGGTTACGGTACTCGTCTTCGTCCTCTTACTCTCACCACTCCCAAGCCTCTTGTTGAGTTTGGTAACAGACCCATGATCCTCCACCAGGTCGAGTCTCTTGCCGCTGCTGGCGTCAAGGACATTGTCCTGGCCGTTAACTACCGCCCCGAGGTCATGGTCTCTACTCTCAAGAAGTACGAGGAGGAGTACGGTGTTAACATTACCTTCTCTGTCGAGACCGAGCCCCTCGGCACTGCTGGTCCTCTTAAGCTCGCTGAAGACGTTCTCAGAAAGGACGACACGCCCTTTTTTGTGCTCAACTCGGATATTATCTGTGACTACCCCTTTGCTGAGCTCGCCGAGTTCCACAAGTCCCACGGCGGTGAGGGTACCATTGTTGCTACCAAGGTTGATGAGCCCTCCAAGTACGGTGTCATTGTTCACAAGGACGGTTCTTCCCAGATTGACCGTTTTGTTGAGAAGCCCGTTGAGTTTGTTGGCAACAGAATTAATGCTGGTATCTACATTCTTAACCCCTCGGTCATTGACCTGATTGAGCTGCGTCCTACTTCTATTGAGAAGGAAACTTTCCCTCAGCTTTCTGATAAGGGGTCGCTGCACTCCTTTGACCTTGAGGGTTACTGGATGGATGTTGGTCAGCCCAAGGACTTTTTGTCGGGCACCTGCCTCTACCTCACCTCGGTTGCCAAGAAGAACCCCGAGACTCTTGTGGCCACCACTGAGCCCTTTGTGCATGGCGGCAACGTTCTGATTGACCCGACTGCCAACATTAGCCCCGAGGCTAAGATTGGCCCTAACGTGGTCATTGGTCCCAACGTTACTGTCGGCGCCGGCGCCCGTCTGTCTCGCTCTGTTGTGTTGGCCAACTCTAACATTAAACCCCATGCATACGTGAAGAACTCGATCATTGGTTGGAACTCGACTGTTGGTCGCTGGGCCCGTGTCGAGAACATCTCGGTTCTTGGTGATGACGTCGAGGTCAAGGACGAGGTTTACGTCAACGGTGGCCGCGTCCTGCCCCATAAGACTATTGCTGGCAACGTCGAGAAGCCCCAGATTATCATGTAAACGGGAAATGGCGCAAGGGAAACGAACAAAACAAACCAAACGGAAAACACTAGCATATCGTGATTAATACTACTATTGCGGGAAACAACGACCCGATCTCTTTTTTTTTTTTTTAATTTATTTTTTTTCATATTTGGTTTTTATTGTTATTTAATAATTGGTTTAATGAGTATAAGTTGTACAAAAAACAAGTAATTGGTTAATAAAAAAACAAGTGTACAAAAAATTAAGATGCAGGGCTCTCATGTATTAGCCCGTGGCAGATCACAGTCGGCAATCGAAAAAAAAAAAAAAAGTTGATTTGTTGGCATTAAAAGAGACTTAGAATATGAGACTTGGTAACTGCAATAGCCCTAGCCCTATATCAAAGGTTTCTTCAGTCGCATTTTATTAACCGCCCCTAGAACTTTTTGTTTCTTTTACAATTCTCTGTTTCTTGACTCTTCTTTTTTATTCTATTGTCAGTAGTTGATTAAACAGAAAAAATTGTGAATATAATTCTGTCTGGTTGACTTGATTTTTCTTTTGTTTCCACCCCCTATTTCTACACTTGAGTTCAATTACTACACAATGAGCCAAAGCAGCAGCGCTATTACCCATTCACCGGTCAATAACTTCAATCCTAGCCAAGCTGAAGAGTTTTTGGCAAACGCATATGAACAAAGTCTGCGCGAGGCCCAAAAGCCCGGTGCTAGCCAACGTAAGTTTTTATTCTGATAGCATGTAAAGTGCAGATTTTTACTTTGAGGTTTTCCTTTCAAGGCATCGCTTTTGTTCTCACCACCGTAGCAGCACATTGGTTGACAATGACGAAAAAAAGGGCACTCAATTTATCTTAGTTCCAATCATGTACTAACCTTTTTTTTTTTCCAGAAGGTATCAAGATTTACAAGCCCACGTCTGGTGGCTGGACAACGGCCGCACCGGCCAATGCGGGCGCAAGTATGGCCAAGATTCTTAATGACCTTGCGCGCGCACGGCCAGGAAATGGCAGCAACAAAAAGAAATAAGCAGGGGGTTTGTGTCGTTGAATGAGCCCGTACGCTGGTCGAGATGACTGATTTTTGATGATGATGATGTTTGAGTGTCGGTGAATGATACAAGCTAGATTGTAGGCATTTTTACACTGGCATAGCTGCTGTTCCACAGCTCGACCTGACCCCGGGAGGTGAATGGCATATGGCTTTTTTTTTCAATGAGACAACACGCCTTTGAGCATGCCCCGGGAACTGGCTGAGATGTGGTGACGACAAAAAAAAATAATCTGAGATTAGTTGGAGAGGAAGGAGGGAGGCTCAAAGTTTTTTTTTTTTTTTGGCCCAGGGGGAGCCCATGCGCTTGGCCGTTTTCTTCTACCGTTGCTTCCTGGGGTTTAAGTTAAAAGAGCCAGTCTTGTCTATGCATTTTTTTTGCCCGATGGTGGTCAGCTTGTTGGTTTGTAATTGACGGACAATTGGTCATGATGTGCCAGTGTTGTCTGGTCTATAGTTTTTTTTTTTTTTTTTTTTTTTTTTTTTTTTTTTTTTTAAGCATTATTTTTTTATAAAAAACAAAAAAAATATTATGGTCAATAAAAAAAAATGGGTTGTTTT
>JAKUCA010000273.1:0-18820 GCA_030567025.1 Geotrichum europaeum
AGGATTTAAAAAAAAAAAAAATTTAAAAATAAAAAAGGAAATAAAAAAAATACAAAGGGGTTTTTTAGTAGAGGTTTTTTTTTTTTTTTTTTTTTTTTTTGCTGTCATTGTGGATTGTCAAGTTTCATTAGCCATCAATATATATATATATATTCATTATGTTTTTGATCGTTCAAATATTCTCCCTGCTTGCTTGCTTGCTTGCTTTTTTTTTTTTTATAAAAAAGAAGAGAACAAATAAAAATGCTTATTTACAAGAGCTTTCTAAACTCAGCAGCAATGGCATCACCAACCTCGGTGGTGCTGTTCTTGCCACCAAGATCACCAGTGCTGATACCCTGGTCCAAAACAGTCTTGACGGCTTGCTCGAGCAGCTCGGACTCTTCCTTAAGGTTGAGCGAAAGCTTGAGCATCATGCCAGCAGAAAGGATCGTGGCGATAGGGTTGACCTTGTTCTTGGGGAGATCAGGCGCGGTGCCGTGGCAGGGCTCGTAGAGACCAAAAGCAGTGTTGGTATCGGGGAGCGAGGCCAACGAGGCCGAGGGCAGGAGACCAAGAGAACCAGGAATCACAGAAGCCTCATCAGAAAGAATATCACCAAACATGTTGGTAGTCAGCAGGACACCGTTCAGCGACTTGGGGTTCTTGACCATAATCATGGCAGCGGAGTCAATGAGCTGGTGGTTGAGGGTAAGCTGGGGGAACTCCTTCTCAATTGTCTCAGTGACAGTCTTTCTCCACAGACGAGACGAGGCCAAAACGTTGGCCTTGTCAAGACTCCACACAGGAAGAGGAGGGTTAGACTGCAGAGCAAGGAAAGCAGCCATGCGAGTCAAACGCTGAACCTCAGCCACCGAGTAAGCCTCAGTGTCCCAGGCCTTACCAGAACCGTTATCCTCTTCTCTCTCGCCAAAGTAGATACCACCAACAAGCTCACGAACAATAATAAAATCAGTACCCTTGACAATGTTAGACTTAAGGGGCGAAAGGTCCAGAAGCGAGTCGGAAATGAAGTTGCAGGGTCTCAAGTTGGCATAAAGGTTGAGCTCCTTGCGGATCTTGAGGAGACCTTGCTCAGGTCTCACGGCACCAGTGCCCCATTTGGGACCACCAACAGCACCAAGCAAAACAGCATCAGCGGCCTTAGCAGCCTCAAGGGATTCATCGGGAAGAGGGTTGCCGGTGGCATCAATAGCAGCGCCGCCAATCAGGTGGTGCTGGAACTCAAACTTGACGTGAGGGCGGACCTCGCTGATAACATTGAGAACCTTGAGGGCCTCGGCGGTGACCTCGGGACCAACGTGGTCACCAGAAAGAACAACGACCTTCTTGACAGATTCAGACATGATTGATAATTGAGTTGATTATTATAGGGGAATGGAAGAAAAAGCACAATGATTTTATTGAGTTTAAAGAGAGAAAAGAAAAAAGTGAAAAATTTATAGTATGGGGAAATGGCTCATTTATATGTGTTTTTTCTCGATTAAGATTTCTGTTTGGCTGAAATACCGATACCGCTCTGCGGTTAGGGCGAAAGAGTCACCGAAAGCGTCGCCAAACTGATCAGCAAAGGCTTGGTGAAAATGCCCTTCATGACAAAAAAAAAAAAAAAAACATCAAGCCTTGGTTTTTTTTTTTTTTGTTTGTTTGTTTGGTGATTTTATTTTTAGTGTCTTTGGTAATGATTTCTTGGTCTACAGTTTTGCTTGCAGGTTGGACGAAGTTTCGACCAAGCTACTTACATGCGTCTCATCTAACTGCCACAGCTGCGTCACCCGCGTGCTCACCTTCTTACGGATTCCCTTTCGCACCAGCGTCAGGGCGTACTGAAGCACGTTCGACGGTAGGCTGAACGCCAACTGGGGGATCACCTCTCCTGTATCGTTGACACGCCCATTGCTTGTCATCATCGAGACAACATGCCCTGTCTCAAGGTCAAAAAGCGCGCCCCCAGATGACCCGTTCCAGCATCCTGCGGTTGAAACCAGCAGTACCGGCACTTCATCGGCCTCCTCACCAACCACCACAGACATTGTTGAATGATCCAACTGCCGGTAAAGATCCATCGACACGCACTTTGAGACAATTCCGTGTGCTGTCAATGGCTGGAACGGCTGATTTCCTGTCCGATGTGGGTAGATGAGCCCATACCCTAACGACCGCACGCGCTGGCCAACCCTATATTTTCCGCTGTAAAGCGTCACAGGATTAGCTTTGCGTCGGCTCGATATCGGCTTTGTAAGACGAAAAAATACCATATCAAGGCCCTCAAGCGGGTTACCCAAAGTTTCTAGAGGAATCGATTCATCTTCGGAAATCCACGCTGTGGCAGTACGGTAGTCGTCACCGAGCAGATGCATGTTGGTCACAATCGTAGTCTCGTCCAGAAGGATGCCAGAACCCCAGCCCTTGCGAAAGTTGGTGTAGTGAATTTCAATCATCATGACACCATTAAAGATGAGCCATGGTAGAAACATATCCTGCGCTGCAGAGGGAATCGCAGCTTTAATCAATGAGGGTGAACGCGGCAGGTTGGAAGTAAGTGTCAAGTGGCTCACAAGCTGATTCCATGGCACAATAACCGTCAAATCACCTTCTCTAGACTTTTTCTTAAGACTACCAGCAATCAGCCCGATGCATCTATGGGCTTTTGCCGCTGACTTGTTTCTATCTGTAATAAAAACCGGACCACCGTCCATGCCGTCCAAGTACTTTGAATCGCTGAGCAAAAAAGTTAGATTATTTCCACTGCTGGAAACATAGGATATGTTGCCCGTGCTGAGGTAGTTGACAAAAAGTGCCGGATTTACAAGGGCAAATGGACTGCTGCGAATAGAGATGAGGTCTGGGGTGATGCGATTGGCTTGGGAAAACTCGGATTCATGGGGAAAAACAATGGTCTGCCATTCTTGCGTGGTGGGATTAGCATTGTCTATTTTGGCTAGTAGTTCACGCGGAGGCCGAAACACCGAAACAAAAATGTCATTCCTCTCAGATCCCTCAAGAGTTTTGGGAATAAGAGTGTAGCCTGTAGATGTAAAAGGATAGAGTGCCTTGTTTACTCTAACCAGTGGAGCAGTCTCGAGGAGTGTTAACTGGTACCAGTCGACCATATCTGCAGGGAGTTAGTCTTGCCGAGGATGATTATGATAGCGAAAAAAAGTGGTTTTTGACTACTTACCAGTGCTGACGGTGCTTTGCGACGCCACTAGCACACGCAGCTTGCGCGCGCTTGAAGATGGTATCACGGCAGAACTGAAAAAAAAAAGACTATTAGAATTATGAATTCATTTACATTGGCGAGGGAAAACTTACAGTGAAAGAACGTAACTGTCGCGATCTTGCTTTAGTAGAATACCGGAGGAACTGAAAGTCTCAACATCTTTGTCGGTATCAAAAGCTGTGGAATTGCCAACATCTATACGAAGCGCAACCGTAGTGTATTGCCAGGTCATCTAAATTTTGTCTAATAAAGAAGAAGAGAAGTAAACAATAAAAAGAAAAGAGGAAGAGAAAAGAAGCAGCTTGGCTTGAGCTTTTCAAAATATATATGCGCTGGGGAATATGAAAATTGAGAGCAAATGGAGAAGTTAGCACTTTTGCTTTGAGCATTAAATATTAAAACATATACTTTAGTACTTGGATTTACCCTAGCCCTTAAACTTGTCATGAGATGCGGCTGTAGCCCACTATCCTAAAATTTTTTTTGATGAAAAAAAAAAATAACGAAAAAAGCAGCCCTTCAACTATAAACTGAAACGTTTTTCTCTTTTTTTTCCTCTTTTTTTTTTTTTTTTAATTCTTTACTTCACCAACAATTTGACAACTTTTGTCTTTGATACCCCCATCAACTTCACACGATCGGCCTTTTAGGGTTCTACGCTCGTGTTTGTCCCACTAACAGAACTCCTTTCTTTTACGTTGCTTGAACGAGCAATTCTTACCAGCGCACGTGCCCAGACCAAGATCGTCACTCTAATAAGAACTATATCTTCAGCCGTTTGATATGTCTAATCTTATCAAAAACAACAACGACACCACCAATATTGGCCAACACCTAGGTGATGTGGCTCATATTGACAGTTTGGAGAAAAAGAGCGTTGATGAGCATCTCACCACTATAGATGAAGAATCTAATCAACCCTCTAAAAAGAAAAGAATGTTCAGCTACTTCACCACGAAGCACTTTTGGATTATCTTCTTTATGGGTCAGATTCTCTCACTCTGTATTACCTCAACTAACACTTTGACTAGTTTCTTGAGTGAGGGCGGCAACTCCATGCCTGCTTTTCAAAGTTTATTCAACTATGTGCTCCTCTTGCTCATTTTCATGCCCTATACCCTCTACAAATATGGCTTCAAGGCTTACTTCCGCTTGATGTTCAAAGAAGGATGGAAATACTTCATTCTTTCGTTTCTCGATGTTCAGGGCAACTACTTTATTGTCAAGGCCTACCAGTACACTAACATGCTCAGTGCTGCGCTCCTTGACAACTTGAGTGTTGTCTGGGTCGTGATCCTGTCGTTTTTGTTGCTGAAGGTCCGATACCATTGGACCCAGTTGCTTGGTATTGTTGTTTGTATTGCCGGTGTAGTTCTTATTATTGTGTCTGACTTGCTCATGGGCAAGGATTACCATGCGGCTGACCCTGTGAAGGGTGATTTGTTTATTATTCTCGCTACTTTTTGTTACGGTGCCTCCAATACTCTTGAAGAGTTTTTGACTTCCAAAAGACCCTATTACGAGGTTCTCAGTTCTCTTGGGCTTTTTGGTACCATTATTATTGGCGTTCAAGCTGCTATTTTTGAAAGAACATCCATTAGAGATGCCCAGTGGAGTCCTGCAGTTGGTGGTTACTTCACTGGTTACACGTTGTCTCTGTTGATCCTTTACCTCATTGCTCCTATTATGTTTAGAATGTCTTCTAGTGCGTTTTACAATCTGTCACTTCTTACCAGTGACTTTTGGGCTCTGCTTATTGGTACCCAGGCTTTTGGATACCGTGTTTACTGGCTCTACCCGGTTGGATTTGTTTTTACAATCATTGGTGTTATCATTTACTTTCTTGTGCAAGGCAACCCTCTTGGTGAATCTGTCAAGCCCTGGCTTGGAGAAAACCAGGAAGGGGGTGTTAGCGGCGTTGGTACTGCTAAAAAGAGTCAGCAGAAAGAAGAGACTGTTATCACCACAGAAGTCCAGACCGGAACCTTTTAGTGATGCTTTTCAATTAAATATTTGAATTTGAGTAGTAATCTAGTTGTTTAAAAGTAAATTTTAATAAAAATTAATTTGGAAATATTAGATATTTATGGGAATACAGGTAAAGCTGTATAAAACTCGACACGGGGCGGTACGAGAAAGACGTTGAGCAATTCAGGTCTCGCTCTGGTACGAGGCAAAAATGCTGGGAATATGGAGGAAGTAGGTGACTGTATAATCTACATTAAAAAAGCTAAGTAAGCGAGAATAAAAACAAATTACATACGTACATACATACTTATTGGACTCTAAGACACGCTTTATTTGAACTTGACTATTCTGAACTAAACTGTTTTTTTTTCCTAATCAGTTCTGCAAGATTCCTTTTAAAAGAAATCCAGGAGTAAAGACTCAACGTCTAATCCCTTAAGATTAGACTCATGTTTTTCAATAGAATATTCGTAGCTGCATTAAAGTCTATATCAGATTCTTAATTACATTGTAGACATTTGAACTTTTTTGAGCCACCAATCTTGCAGTGAAGAAATCCACATTCACTGCAAGTTTTGGCTAGTGTACTCTTCACCGCAAATAATGACTCTGCAGTTTGGGTATTCTCTGGTCTTGTTCATTAATCGTGTCCTGAATCTGAAGTCACTCCAAGTAAGCATATTTCTAGCAGTTTTTGAGTTGATTTTCTTCCTGACTTTTAGAAATCATCTTCTGGGTCTCGAATTTGGGTAGAAGTATAGTATTGTAATTTTCGCAGAGTAATTTTGTTATTTTTTTTTTTTTGTAGAATTCATCAACTAGGTCTCGAATTCGAAGTTGAATCCTTGCTCCTGTTTTTTTTGTATCTGTATCTCTTCGAATTTTTGGTCGTAGGTTGGGACTATTTATTCAGCAACTTATCATAAAAATAAACAGAGTCAATAAGTTCTCGAGATATCTGATTTTCTTAGTTCTATGATGGTCCCATCTGGATCATATCCAGTACAAAAGGTTCTGATTCCAAGATCAAAAGCAATGACCTTGTTTTGTGAAGGTTCATTGTATTTGTCAAGTTTTTTCGGAATGCAGAGGTAGAAATGTCCAAGACATGTTCTTACGAGTCTAGAATTTTATTCTAGTTTATCTGAAAGTTCTTCTGCACTCTTGATAGACTCTTTTCCAAAGAACGTAGAATGGAATACCCCTTTTGATTTGTAATGTTTTGAATCGATCGCAATTGAATCACTTGATGCCTTCTTTTTATTAAATCCAATAATGAACTTTGTGTTATCCTTTTTTGAAAAATTACTCTTGTAGGCATTCAGAACATCAATTATTGCCGCATATCTAATGTCCTAAGGGGTTTTTGTGACCCAAGGTAAATTTTCAAAACTTTCATTATTGATCAATTTTGCTCGAAGATCCTTCTTGATACAAGGTGTTCCTTTATTTATTGAAGATACCACTTGATTATAGGTCCACCTCGCTGTCCCAAACCAGTTATTTAGGATCATCTTTTGAAATTCATTGGGGCTACAACCTGATCTTGTTGCATTTTCCTGCTGATTCATTGATTTTCTTGGTTTCCTTTGAGTTCTCGTCGTCTTTTTCTGTTCCGACCTGCTCGGAGTCCATTGTTTCTGGCAACGAAAAAAGTGATGTTGGACAAGAAATCTTCAAAGAGTTCCTAAGTGACATCTTGTTCATTAGGGTTGGCTTTGTCGTGAACCACGATCTTGCACACAGCCTTTTTGCAGATGAACTCCAAGATTTCAAAACCAAATCTAAACAATCTGTTTTTGTACAAGACAATAATTTCTTTGACTCCTCCAGAATACACTCGGTCCAAAAAGGATATGAAGCCTTTTTTTTTTTTTTTGAAATTGAGTCCACTTCCGATGTTTTTAATGATTTCTGTTCCTGGGTACAATCTATCGAGGATTTAAAATTGCCTCTCGAGGTCTTCTTTTTGGTGATCCAAGAACACTTACGGGTAGTGACCCGCTATAATTAGCATAAATGGTACCCAGGACTCAAACAAAGAACTATACAATTACTATAAAGTGTATTTATATATACTTAAAAATAAATTGATATTAATATATAATCACTATTAACTAACAAAAATCAACACTCTGAAGTAAAATTAGAGCTTGGAAGAGACTTCAACAACTTGGTCCACGCCCTCATAGTCGGGCACATCAAAATCATATTTTTTAGCCAAATCATGGTCCACAAAGCGGCCACCGACAAAATGACGATGGATTTCATCAGCAGTGCCCAGCTCAACAAACTTTTGAGCCGCCCGTTTGGGCGCTGTGAGTGATACCAGGGCATCAGGCGTGAACGTGGGGCCATTGGCAGTCACGGGTCCCTCGTCAACATCCCATCCAGAGGGGATGTCGACCGAAGTGACAAATGTCTTGGTACGATCGCGGGTGCGCAAAAGCTCAATTGCTTTGTCAAACGGCGCGCGCACAGCGCCCTTAAATGAAAAACCAAAAAGCGCATCCACCACATGGCTACACTCGCCAAAAGCGGCAGTAAGCTCGGCTGGTTCCGCCAGTAGTGGCACATGGAGTCGTCGTAGTTGGGTTTCAAGCCCAGTGAAAAGGGCAGATTGTTTTTGTTTAGGGTAGTATACCCCGATAATTTGGTAGCCAAATAGGTGCAAATGGCGCGCGGCTACTAGCCCATCGCCACCATTGTTGCCGGGTCCTGCTAACACTAGTACTTTCCGCGGGAGTTGACTTGGATGAGATTTATGGACTGCTTGTGCAACAGAAAGTCCAGCCAGTTCCATCTAATTGGTTATTTTTTTCATGTATATGTAGTTAGAGTCAATTAGTTTATAAAAAAATATCGTATAATTAATAAAGCCAACAACTTACCAGCTGGTCGATTGAAAATCCGCCAACAGACATCAATTCCTTGTCAATGGCTGCGGCTGTGGCTGCTGAGATCTACCATTTGGCACTCTGTTAGTATCCAAAAAAAAAAAAAAAACCCACTGTGAAAGTGAGTTGATTGACATCTTACATATTTCATTATTTACTAGTCAATTGATGTTGAGTATCGGTGTTGCTACTTGACAGTAGAAGGTGGAATAAAAAAAAAAAGTCAAGATGCAGAGTTGCTGCATTTAGCTTGACCGAGTTTAAGAAAAATCCTGGAGTCAACATCACCCAACACCACAAAAATAAACAAGGATTGTATGATACATAGTACATAACACTTAAAGTACCAAATTTTTGTGTGCAACTGAGCTTCATATTCAACTGAAGCTTTAATGGTGTTAATTATTGAAGAATTCAATAACAGACAATTAATCACAAAAAAAAAAAAAGCAACATTATATTTTTATATCATAAATTAAAAGATCAAACAGAATTAAAACCAACTGAAAATCCAGTGGAGAAAAAAAAAAAAAATCAAATTAAAAACAAAAGAAACGAACAGAATAAATAAATAGATCATCATCATGATAATAATAATAATTATCATCGACAAGTTACCGCAACTGTGGGAACACGTCTAGAAGTGAAGTGTTGCCTCGTGATTCACTCTTCTGGTTACCGTAAAGTTTCCAGAACCGCAAAGTCTCGTCCCCAGCGCCTGTCACAATGGTGTTTCCATCAGGGCTCATGGCGAGGTAAAGCACTCGGTAAGTATGCCCCGTAAGCACAGCAATCTGCTGCATCGACGGATATTTCCATACCGCAACGTGATTCTTGGAGTAGCCATGCGTTGAGATTAAATCATTTGTGTTTTTGCTCCAAGCGAGATTACACACCTGGCTGCCAGTATCAATCTCATTGATACAGGTTCCCGTCAGAGTATTCCAGAACCGGATACGCCTGTCGGCGGTGCCGCCACCAGTGGCAAGTAGACCGCGAGAATGAGGACTCCATGCAATTGCTTTGACTGCAGCATTATGATCCGAGAAGCGATACAGAGGTTTTGACTGCATTCCCTCCCAAATCAAGAGTTTATTATCATTCCCACCACTGGCTAACTGATTTTCGTCAGTGTTCCATTTCAGTCCGCAAACTTCTTGTCTATGTCCAGTTAAACGCTTAATGTAATGATCGGGGATGCGCACGTCACGATGCAAAATGCTCCGATCACGGCTGCCCGAGGATAGGATATGCTCATTCCAAGCTAGTGCTCCTGTCCTCATGTCGTGACCTGTCATGGTGCGAATCCGTTTGCTGCGTTCCGCGTCCCAGATTTGAACTAATCCTTTGCGGGTACCAACAGCAACATGGCTGCCGCGCTTTATCCATGAAATTGATGTAACCGAGTCTTCGGTTCCCATATCGCACATTTTAGTTACCATACTATTTTGCGAGTTCCATAGGTACACAGATTTTCCCAGCGCGACCGCCAGCATATTTTGAGAGCCCCAATCAATTAGATTAAGATAAAAATCATCAATAAGTTCAGGTGCGTCGAGAATCTTGAATGGAATACTTGGAAACCCACGCTCTTCCTTTTTTGCTGATAATAAAAGTCTCTGAGATTCTAATCTAACCGGTGATAGTGAGTATATCTCATTGTTTGGATCTATGACATCTCGAATTAGCCGAGGTGACTTGAGCCTCGATGGTGGAGGGGTTGTTTGAAACTTGTTCAGTTCATCGTATGGTACTCGCCCTGATAAGTGCCTACATGACCTTGCAGCTAGTTCTACTTGATGACCAGTTTGCTGATCAATAGATGTTGGTGTACTCGGTAGATCTAGCATGTTGACTGATGATGACAAATAGTATTTGGGCTTGTTAGGTGACTGATATCGAAACATGTTTTTATTTGGAGTTGTAGGAGCTGACCTGGTAGATCGTTTCGGGGTTTGAGGATCTCGGTTAATACTGTATGAGTTTGAGAGACCGCTGGGGCTGTTTATTCTGTTGTCCAATCCGGTTGCTTTAATGCTTGTCGGGTCCGGGAGGGCAAATGGCACCTGCCCACCAAATATTTCGGCCTTTAGTAGCGATGAAAAAGTCTTGTTTGCTTCCTGCATTTTGCGGTGCGATAGTTCTGTTACCACAGGCGGCGAAGGCTTTTGGTGCTCAGATTCGGGCTGAACAAGGCTGTAGGCAGCCTGGAGATTGATACCATTTCTGTTAGGGATATAGCGGTCACCATACTGGTGACGGGCCTTTTTTTTCATATTATGAATTGGTGGCGAGTGCTTATGGGTTGACTTGTGAATGGCAGAAGACGTTGTGGAAATGGCGAGACTGTTATTCAAGGTAGAACTCATTTCATTAATTTTATTGTTGCTGTTGCGGCTTCCGCTGCAGTTGGCGTTGTTAGGGTTTGCCATGATTAAGGGGCGCTAAAATTACGTTGTGGAATACCAGTAGAAGTTGTCACTTATCACTAAGAGAGTGTTTGTTAAGTCTGTGCGTTTGTGATCCTCACTTTGCGAGTGTTTTGGGTAACCACCAAAGTAGTTGCCGGGATGGTTTTGGTTACAGGAGAACCGGGGTGGAGGTTGAATTTACGATTTTGAAATGGCGGTGGGAGTTTGTTTAAGTCCAAAGTCAAAGACACAAGTCATAAGTGCGCAAGATTGCGAGATGAACCTCTGAGAACAAGGTAAAAACTCTAGAGGAGTCATGTGTTTCAAGATTTTATGACTATTGTATTATAAAATGATTAGGTAATTTATTTTATAAAAGTTTGTTTTAAATACTAAATGTTATAGTTGATTGTCAAAGGAAAAAAAAAAAAAAAGAAGTTTAAACTCAAAATTGTCAGCGTAACGAACTTGGAAGTAGTTCGGATCGGCTGCTTCCATATCTGCTTAAGTCTTTCTTCACTTATAATTTATATTCAATGACTGATTTTTTCTTTGATTTTTGTTTTTTTTCAATTGGCCAGCTGGCAGATTGCAGGTTATTCTTTGTTGTACTAATTATGGTCAGTTGAAATGCAATTGTTGTGAAAAAGTCCCAGGGTCATTGCAATAATAACGTACAATTATTTATCATAATAAACATTTAATAAGTTAATAAACTTTTAATAATTTAATAGTTTAATAATAATTATAACATGCTAAATCGTCTAAAATCAGTCGTCTTTCCAACATTGGCCGAAGCTTCAGTTCACCAAACTCCCTACCCGATCACCAACCCGACAACCAACCAACCCTTTTTTTTTTTTCCCTTCCTTTAATAAATCTTTTCTTTAATAATTACTGTTCTAAACTTTTTCATTTTATTTCGTACTCATTTCCTGTCTCCGCCACCATCTGGCTAAAATTGTCACTGCTGTTAACATTCGCCACGACGCCATCGCCTCTCCACTACTAACGACACTCCCCTCTTCTTTCATTTATCTTCTTCTTATTCGACGCATTGTGAAAAAAGATCCGACATTTTTATTTCTGGCTTGTCTCGAAATCTTACTACATGGAAAGGCATAACAAAAGCAAAGTGCTGAATTTTATTCAATAATAGAAGAGAAAAATAAAAGAAAAAAAAAAAACTTTACCTCCTTTACATTTACTTCTAAAATTTCAACAGTTTTAACGATCATTTCACCAGTCTTTGCCGTCGACATCATGGACCAGAACATATCTGCATCACCCAGTTTGGGCTCCTCGGACACGCAAAGTAGTCTAGGGTCGCGGATAGGCCCACCCATCGACAACTCGCCCGCATCTCCTATCCAAGCCTCCAGCATATCAACTAACATTATCATTTCCCCTATCCAAAGACTGCCAGCAGAACTCATTGCATATCTCTTTACATTTCTAAACGACAAGGAAAACCAGTATACAACGCTTTTGGTTTGCAAATCCTGGTTTTCCGCCACGGTCGACACTCTTTGGTTCAGACCTAACATTACAAACCAGCGCACACTAGACTATCTTCTCAAAACTATCCAGACCCCTCTCAACGAATTGACTTTAAATTATCCATCTCTTATCAAGCGCATAAATCTCACCAGTATTTTGTCATACATCACTGATGACATGCTTCTTCAGCTTTTGCCGTGCAGAAATCTCGAACGCTTGACGTTAACAGGGTGCTCACAACTAACTGACAGATCGCTTGTACCGCTATTGAAAAATAACAATTCCATACTCTCTGTTGACATGACCAATTTGGACCTTGTCACCAGCGCGACTTTGACCGAGCTGGCATACAACTGCCCAAAGTTACAGGGCCTCTATGCCTCCGGATGTAAAAACCTTACTGACGAAGCTGTCAATACACTGGCTGAGTTTTGTCCAAGCCTAAAGCGAGTCAAGCTCAATGGCTGCTTTTTTCTGACAAACTCATCGGTCCAAAATGTCATTAAAAGATGTCCCTCGCTAGTAGAGTTTGATGTCAGTGGGTGTAGTCATGTTACTGATGAAGTGGCAAGTCTTGCGTACAGCCATCTTTTGCAGCTACGAGAGTATCGAGTGTCGTATAACGCCAACATTTCTGATATGACTGTACTCTCGCTGCCGCCCAATATTGTCTTTGATAAATTAAGGATCATGGACTTTGCTGGCTGTCCATTGTTTACGGATGAAGGCGTGGGCCGCTTAGTGCAAATCGCACCCAAGCTGAGAAACGTTGTCTTGGCCAAGTGCTATCACCTTACAGACCGAGCCCTTTTCCATCTTTCCAAGCTGGGTCGTAATTTGCACTATATTCATTTGGGTCACTGCAACAGCATTACTGATCTCGGTGTTAGCACCCTAGTTAAGGCCTGCACGCGAATTCAGTACATTGATGTAGCATGCTGCAACCAACTTCACGACGTATCAATAAAAGATATCGCAGCACTTCCACGGTTACGCCGTGTTGGTCTTGTTAAATGTCAGAGCGTTACTGACGAAGGCATTGCTGCTTTTTCTAACCGGCCAGTGGCTGATAATTCCATTGAGCGCATTCATTTGTCATACTGCAACCAAATCTCTCTGCAAGCAGTGACTACACTTGTTAAAAGCTGTGAAAGGCTGACACATCTATCTCTCACTGGCGTCCCGTCGTTTATGCGACAAGATCTCTTTAGATTTTGCCGCGAGCCACCGCCAGAATTCACACAGCACCAACAACAGGTTTTTTGCGTGTATAGTGGGCAGGGAGTTAAAAAGCTACGAAAGTATCTGATAAACCTTGAGGCAGAGAGAAGAAGAGTTGCTACCAGTCTGCTTGTAGAAAACACTGGACTTATGGGCAACTGGGATGGTATAGCTGAGCGACAGATGCTGGATTACATGGAAGACGAAATTGCTCAGCCGCTTGATGCTCACAATATCCGGATTGACAATAACAATGCAGCGCGAGAGCCCGATGATGTTCTTGAGGAGGTACGTAACGTCTGGAATGTCAACAATGAGCTGACTAATGACCCTAACTTTCAAGCCCGGTTCATGAACCAGCTGCAGGCAGAGCTTGACTTTGCGGCCAATGTCATAGACGTCCCACAGCTGGATGATCCTATGTTAGGAGGGCTCGATGACCTGGTCAGGCAGCCATTGCATCAAGGGAACTTTGGTCCTGTGATAGCCAACCGCATTCGATTTTTAAACGGGCTAGAGCAGCAGGCACGCCAGGGGATCACGATTGGAGTAAACCAAGTAAATAATGCTGTTGTTGGGCAGCAAGACCAACAGCCCACACCAGCAGCGCCTGAAGATCAGACTGAGCCATTCCAAGATAGACCACATTAGCATCGAGGGAGATTAAAAAAGTTACAATTTATTGTACTTTTTCAATTGTTCCCTTTCTTTTTTAATAACGCGAAATAAATTGTCAGCATTTGTACTATTTTTTTTTTTTATTTGATTTTTTTTCGTGCGCGACTTCACCTTGCTTGGGCCTGGTGAGTTGGTTGCCGCCTATTTAAACGCTGGGGCTCAGCATGAACGCGACCGTTTCAGACGCGTCGTTTAAGGAAACAACAAAAAACGCGTAATGAATTTGCGACTGTTTTAGGCAGCAAAACGCCAACAAGGAAGAAAAAAAAAAAAAGAAAACAAAATTCGTGTAGAGGCACACACACATACCTTCATTTTTATTCAACTGTTTCTATTTTCCCTCCCACAAACTCCCTCTTTCTCTTCATTCTCGCATTCTTTCTTTAATCATTCCATCCTTTTGTCGCGCGTGAACTTCTTTGCAAAACCTTTTTCTTTTCAAGTTTAACAAAGGAGGTTTTCTTTTATTTATTTATTTATTTATTTCCCATTCGTGTCTAAAGCTTTCACACCTTTTGGGCAAAAAGTGAGGCCGACGAAGATAATACCAGCATCTATTATCCAACACCAGAGAGTCTGATATAATGAGCACATTCCAGGTATGTATTAGTACGATTAATTGTTTGGCAATTCAAAATGGCGTACATTCTAACAATAAATATTTTAGCATCAAAGGGCAGTAACAGCAACTGCAGAGCCCGAAAATGAGGTCCCCAGTCTACCTCTAGCCAAACAGCATAACTCTGCCGTCCAATCGCAGCAGCCACGCAAAAAGCGAGCTGCGCTGGAGGACTTGTCAAATGTCTCGAGCACGAGTTCAGAAGCAAAAGACGCGAAAGATGCGAAAATTGTCAAAATCACAACCTCAGCATCTCCCGAATCAGCAAAACCGGAACCCGGTTCAAGCAAAGATTGCATGGGTGAAAAGAAAGCTATGCCGGCTCTGCCATTGGACCGGGACGAGAATATTATGGAAAAGACTAAAGGTACTGCATCAGTGGAAAGTCAAGAAAAAGAGGTTCAAAAAGAGCCTGTAAAGGAAGAGCGTCCCGATGGAGAGGTTGATGCAAAGAAGGTTCTCAAGGAGGATGATAACAAGAAAGGTGTAGCCGCGTCTAGTACGTCAGCATCAGAGCCCAAAGAAGAATGCTGCTCTACGTTAGTTGAGGTGGAAAACGGAGAAACTAATTCAGCTACTGCTGTCGTTGAGTCCAAGCCCGTTGTTCCGTCTGATTCAAAGGCCGATGTACCTCCTGCCCCCGTTACCGACGAGGAATCAACTTCACACACGTCACTAAAACGTACCGCTTCAGATGCCGACACAGAGGCTGCAAGTCCCGAGGCAGAAGGGCCCGCAAAGCGCGCGCGCACCTATCACGAGTGGGATGACCTTGATGCCGAAGAAGCTGATGACCCACTCATGGTTGTCGAGTACTCTGAAGATATTTTTGGTTATCTCTACGAGCTTGAAGACCGGTACATTCCCAATCCCGATTACATGAGTGATCAACGTGAACTAGACTGGCCGCAACGTGCACTTCTTATTGACTGGATCATTGAAGTACACCAAAAGCTTCATCTCTTGCCAGAGACGTTGTTTTTGGCTGTGAATATTATAGACCGGTTCATGACATTGCGCGTTGTTGGGCTTGACAAGATCCAGCTAGTTGGTGTGACGGCACTGCTGATAGCAGCCAAATATGAGGAGGTTTTTCCACCTGTCCTTAGTCATTTTGTCTATTTAACTTCTGGCAGTTTTAGCGACGAAGACCTCATCGGCGCGGAAAAATTCATGTTACAAGTGCTCGAGTACGAAATGGCGTTCCCGAACCCACTGAATTTTCTGCGGCGGATTTCAAAAGCCGACGAATACCACGTGCAGTCTCGGGCAATTGCAAAATATTTACTTGAACTGTGTATGTTGGATCATGAACTGCTTGGTTATCCGCCGTCACTGCACGCGGCAGCAGCCATGTACCTGTCGCGGTGCGTATTGGGACTACAGCCCTTCCGGCCAAGCGCCGAGTTTGAACGGCAACAGCAGCAGCAACAGCAGCAGGCATTGGAGGAAGAAAGGTCACAAAGCGATTCTAGAAATGGAGACTCAGTATCAACTGCTCAGAGACCAACGCCATTACTTCATTGGGATGCCGGGTGGAATCGCAACCTGGTACATTACTGTGGCGGATTCACCTACCTTGATATCCTGCCACTTGTGCGGCGACTGATTCGATTTTCAAGTAGTGGCGGCGGGTTTGATGGTGAGGCGGGGAAACCGTCAGATGCGCTTTATCAAAAGTATAGTAGTCGCAAGTACTACAAGGCGGCGTTTATTGTGGACGCGTGGCTTGAGCGTCAGAGATCTGCCGTTGCGCATAACGCGTCACTAAACTCAACAGCAGCAGGTAACACGAACGGCAGGTAACAACAGCAACAACAATAGCAACTCCAGACAAGCATAGAATATACAAAACTTGTGTGTGTATTTATCATCATTAAAAATAAAAGGCATCCTCATGATTTACTAGATTTTAATTGGTTTCAATTGAGACATTATTGTATAAATATTGATGTTCCTAACAATCTGTCGACGCGCCATATTGTATAGCTGTAGTCGAACAAAAGTCGTGTAAGATTTTTTGTAAATTATGCTTTGGAGCAATGGATTAACTGAGATGGAAAAAAACGCGAAATATTTTTCAGTAAATGCAAAAAAAAAAAAAAAAAAAAAACTTGGGTTATTTGACAATTGTAAAAATGTCGGGCTAGACCGACCATAAATAATAGTAATGATAATAGCAATTCTGTAAAAGTTTTCAGGCTTACAAACTGGGCAACGTTTCAACAATATGTTTTTTTTTTTTGTTACTAGCACTACCTGACATTAACAAAAAAATTTTTTAATTATTATGAGCAATAAAAGAAAATGCGTAAGATAAATATATAAATTGTAATTGAACACATCAAACGCCAGCTAAAAGTGTATTTCAAAAAAAACAAAAAAATATCTCCTAAAATTTGGAGTTGAATACGGATCAGAAAAATAATTATCACAAGTAACTATCAGGTATCAATTGATAAAAGATATCATTATGGATGATAGATTTTTTTCATTCTAATGAAAAGGTAACAAATCTAATATATTGCCAACCATTCAATCCTTTCCATGATAAAAAAAAAAATTTAAAAAAACACTGTGCTTTTTTTCACTTTTTTTTTATTTTATTTTGTAGTAGCTGCTGTAGTTATCTACAGTTTATGCTCTGCTTTTTCATTCTTTTCATGAATTTTGCTCAATTCCTGGCGGAGTGCAGCCACAAGTTCCATGTTCCACTCTGCATCTTCATCCAGGTCCTCACGCGGGCCACGTCCATAAACCTGGGCATAATAGCTAAGCCTATTACGCAATTGTGTCCAATCGGCAGCGCTACCACCACCACCACTGCTGCTGTTGCTGCTTTCCCCGGAGCCAGTTAGATCAGACTGAGAATTGTAAAAATTTTTCTGTTCTTGGAGAAAACGAGTACATGGGTCAACAGTACCGGACTGACGCAGGATGATGTGGAAGTGGACATGGTCAACCACCTGCCCGGCACCAGCGCCATTGTTTTGAACAATATTAATGGCCACTTCATTGTTATTATTACTACTGGCACTGCTGCTGTGGGAACTAGAGCTGCGAGCGCGCGTAATGATGGTTTTCAGTGCACGCACAGTGGTGGCTAGCCAGTAGCCAAGCTCACGCGCATTGAGAGGATCAACCTCGTCTAGAGTTTGTGCATGGCCTGTTTCTGCTGCGGTTGTAGCATGACTGGGGGACGTGGGGATCAAAAGCAAATGCGCATCGGACGCAACCAAAGGTTGGATATCAAGTACTCCCAGTACATATGGCGTGCGCAAAAACGTTGTTTTGGCCGGCGGCGCGGCAGCCAGTTGACAAAATGGGCACGAGGAAACCATGTCTGGACGGGTAAGCAAAAAATGACTGAAAAAAGGTTCAAAATATTAAAACTTGAAAGAAGATCTGGTGATTTGCGGATGAGACACGTTAATAGCTTTTTGGTTTGCCTGGTGAATGCCTTTTTATCAGGACAAGGTTGAGGAAATGGGAGGATTAGATGTTGATTCAATTCGGCAGAGTTAGAATTGACAATAAAAAAAAATAAAAGTTTGTGTGGGGTACTTTGTGCTCAAAAAACCAAACCTTTTTTTATGTTAAAATCCCGAGGCTCTTCAACACAAAAACAAGTAAAAAAAACAAATCTTGAACAGAAAGTTTTAAGGTAAATTATACAAACACGTCCTTCTGTGACCCAAAAAAAAAGCCAATCAAAATTGCTCAAGGCTGATAAGTTTCTATAACAAAAAGTTTTATTATTTAGAAATCCTTTTTCACTTTACGAATCAAAGGCGGTTTCTCTGTGAGCACTTGCGTTATACTAAAGTTTGTTTTCTAGAAATGATATCAGGTTTTTGTTTTAGCATCTAGATGCCACATAAAAAAGAAAAAAAAAAATAACAAATGATAGCCATCAATCATTTCAATGAAACAGAAAAGCAGCTTTATCTACGTGGATTGAATGTTTCCAAACATTGATGAGGCCGAAATTTTCAGTAAATGAATTTGTATTAAGAAAAACACTAGATTCATAAACGTCTAGTAAAGTGATACCCGACATTGACAAAGTAAAAAACCATATATATTATATCTATAAGCTGTTGTTGATCAAGCAAACCATTAGAAAAAGAGCCCAGTTTCAAATTTGAGAATCTGTCTACCACATCAATATTCGTACAGAAATCAAGAAAAATCAAGAGGTTAAAATTCAAGAAAAGTATAATCAAGCTCTGTCAAATGTCAACTATTAGTAGTAGTAGTAGTAGTAGTAGTAGTAGTAGTAGTAGTAGTAGTAGTAGTAGTA
>JAKUCA010000274.1:0-18789 GCA_030567025.1 Geotrichum europaeum
TGTGAATCTATTTTTGCGATAACTTAAAAATATAACTAACATTAACGCGAGCTTGAAAATGGAGGGCAGCGTTCCAGAACGTCTCCAACCACCTCCGAGTTTAGAGTTGTCCTTGGTGTCACCAGACCTGATAATCTGGCAGTACTGATGCCACGTCTGGTCCCTTCCTGCCGAGTAGGCAGTTTAACAAGGTCTGTCCGCTTAGGGACAACGGATAGCCCAAACAAGTATAGGCACCACGAGACAACTTGCGGAAACCCTTCTTGTCGTTCTGAAAACAGCCGATTTCAGCTGATCTGGTTATTAAAAGTCGTTTCAGAACCCCTCTCAATAATGTAACCATTGACCAGTCTGAATCTTGTTCAAAATTAAATTTTTGTTAACGGTTGAACGGTGCAAACTAAAGATGTGCTCATATTCCTTAACTGGAAACACCCAGCACCATACTGAAACGGCTTTAGGTTTGAGCTTAAAATAATGCCAGGGCACGCGTTCTTTTTTTTTTCTTTTGCTTTGCGTTTTTTTCGCGTATCAATATTTTCCTATTCTAGCATTTTATCTTTTATCTAATTAGCTTTATTTTGACTAACCATTACTAATCTTTATCTCAGCGGCGAAACTACCACGTTTGGTTTTCTGATATTTTCACACGAATTAACAAAAAGGTCAACTCATAAAGCCATCGGCTTCGGAATATTCTTGAACTTCTCCTTCTTCCTTCTCACATCTTCATCGCTACAGCACCTCTCATCTGTCAAAATGTAAGTATCTCATCGGCAATTTTTCTCACACCACATTGCAGCTAACTCCTTATTTTTCAGGCCTTCGAAGTTGGTCCCAAACCCAACAATCGCTGAGGCAACTCTTCACAACCCTATAGCAACGGTTGTCAGACCCTACGTCTGGCCATTTGTCTTTCTCTATCCTATCTTTAGTTATTACTACTTTTTGCATTATGAAAAGTACATTGGTGGCCAGGAATGGACTTTTGTTTTCCTGGGATCCATTATCTCGCTGCAGCTTTTGCTCTGGTTAATGCCATTCTGGAATGTCGAAATTGACCGTCTCTTTAAAACCACTGTCGCCAACTCCGTTGAAACAGCCAAACTCATCAGACTCATTCCCGCCCCTAACAACGGTGCATCCGAGATTTGCCCCATCATTAGAATTAAAAATGACGAATATGAGGAGACTTCTTTTGTTTTTCAGAAGCGCAGATTTATCTACGATGCTAAAACTAATACGTTTAACCCGCCCAAGTTCTTGATCGATTCGCCCCAGAAAATTTCGGCCTTCCAAAAATCTGAGGGTCTTACTAAGGACATTGATGAAATTTCCAGAAAATACGGCCTCAACAAGTTCGACATTCCTGTCCCTACTTTTACAGAGTTGTTCAAGGAGCATGCCGTTGCCCCCTTCTTTGTCTTTCAGATTTTTTGTGTTGCGCTCTGGTTTTTGGACGAGATGTGGTACTACTCCTTGTTCTCGCTTTTCATGCTTTTCACCTTTGAGTCGACTGTTGTTTGGCAGCGTCAAAGAACTCTCAAGGAGTTCAGAGGTATGGGAATTCAACCCTACGATATCTACGTTTACAGAGAAAAGAAATGGGTTGAGATCCAGTCTGACCACTTGCTTCCTGGTGATCTCGTTTCCATCACTCGTACTAAGGAGGACTCTGGCCTTCCCTGTGATTTGGTCTTGATCAACGGTACTGCCATTGTCAACGAGGCCATGCTTTCAGGTGAGTCCACTCCTTTGCTCAAGGAGTCCATCCAACTGAGACCTGCCGACGACGAATTTGCCTACGATGGTTTGGACAAGAACTCGCTTCTTTACGGTGGTACCAAGGTTCTTCAGATCACAGCTCCTGTCAATCCCCACGTTCCCGTTGCCCCCAATGGAGGTGCCCTTGCTGTAGTTACCAAGTCTGGTTTTGAGACTAGTCAGGGTAGTCTTGTTCGTGTCATGATCTTCTCTACCGAGCGCGTTGGTGCTGGTAACAAAGAGGCCTACTTTTTCATTCTTTTCTTGCTCATCTTTGCCATTGCCGCATCCAGATACGTTTGGAATGAGGGTGTCAAAGTGGATCGTAAGAGATCTAAGTTGATTCTTGATTGTATTTTGATTATTACCTCTGTTGTTCCTCCTGAGCTTCCCATGGAACTTACTATGGCTGTCAACACCTCTCTGGCTGCTCTTAGTAAATTTTACATTTACTGTACTGAGCCCTTCAGAATCCCCTTTGCTGGTAGAATCGACGTCTGCTGCTTTGACAAGACTGGTACTTTGACTGGTGAAGATCTTGTTCTTGAAGGTGTTGCTGGTCTTTCTACCGAGATCCGTCATCTTGCCAACGTCAAGGAAATCCCTATCGAATCTACATTGGTTCTTGGTGCTGCTCATGCCCTTGTCTTACTTGATGATGGTGAGATTGTCGGTGATCCCATGGAAAAGAATACTCTCAAGTCTATTGGCTGGACTGTTGGCAAGAACGACCGTGTTCACAGCATTAAAAACCCTGCCAATTCGCTTAGAATTCTCCGTCGTTTTCAGTTCTCGTCTGCTTTGAAGAGATCCTCTAGTATTGCTGATGTCCACGGCCGTACTCTGGTCGCCGTCAAGGGTGCCCCCGAAACTCTCAAACACATGATTACAAACTTGCCTTCCCAGTACGAAGAGACCTACAAGTCCTTCACTCGTACTGGTAGCCGTGTTCTTGCTTTTGGTTTCAAGTTCCTTGAGGATAATATTACCCCCGCTAAGGTTAACAAGATCTCTAGAGAAAACGTCGAAAAGGATCTTATTTTTGCTGGTTTCCTTGTTTTCCACTGTCCCCTGAAGCCTGATGCCGTTGAGACTGTCAAGATGCTTAATGAGTCTAGTCACCGTGTTGTCATGATTACTGGTGATAACCCTTTGACTGCTGTTCATGTTGCCCGCGAAGTTGCCATTGTTGAAAGAGAAACTCTGATCCTTGATCTGCCCGAAGAAGGCCATGGCAATCATGAGCTCGTCTGGCGCAGCGTTGATGAAAAGACTATTATCCCTGTCAAGTCCTCTGAACCTCTGAATATTTCCCTTTTTGAGGAGTACGACCTCTGTGTTACTGGTTATGCTCTGGCTAAGCTGTCTAATCATGAACACATTGTTGACCTGGTTAGACACACTTGGATCTACGCCCGTGTTTCGCCCTCTCAAAAGGAATTTATTCTGACTGTTCTCAAGGAAGCAGGTTATGTTACTCTCATGTGTGGTGATGGTACCAACGATGTCGGTGCCCTCAAGCAGGCTCATGTCGGTGTTGCTCTCCTCAACGGTACCAACGAAGGCATGAAGAAGATTGCTGAGGTTAACAAGATTAACGCCATTAAGACTGTTTACGAAAAGCAGGTTGCCCTGATGCAAAGATGGAGCGGACAGGTCCCCCCTATCCCCGCTGCCATTGCCCACTTGTACCCACCTGGTCCCAATAACCCTCACTACGTCAAGGCTATTGAGGCCAAGGGTGGTTCCATTGATGAGAAGACCCTCGCGGAGATCAGAGAAGCCAGCTCTAACCAGGCTCCTCAACAGAAGGCTGCTGATCTGGCTGATAAGTTGACTGCCATGCTGGAAGATGGCGATGATGAAGCTCCCACCTTGAAGCTGGGTGATGCCTCTGTCGCAGCTCCCTTTACTTCCAAGCTCGGTGACGTTTCGACCATTACTAAGATTATAAGACGAGGTAGATGCACACTGGTTGCCACCATCCAGATGTACAAGATTCTTGCTCTGAACTGTCTGATTTCTGCCTACTCCCTCAGTGTGTTGTATCTCGCTGGTATCAAGATTGGTGATGCTCAGGCTACTGCGTCTGGTATTTTGCTTTCTGTTTGCTTCCTGTCCATTTCTCGCTCTCAGGCCATTGAGAAGCTATCCAAGCAGCGTCCTCAGCCCGGTATCTTCAACATTTACATTATGGGTTCGATTCTGGGTCAGTTTGCTGTGCACATTGCCACACTCATCTACATCACCGACAAGGTGTATGATCTTGAGCCTCGCGAAGCGCATATCGACCTCGATGCCAAGTTCTCGCCCTCGTTACTGAACACGGCTATTTACCTGCTGCAGCTTGGCCAGCAGGTGTCTACTTTTGCCGTTAACTACCAGGGACGGCCGTTCCGTCAGAGCCTGCGTGAGAACAGGGGCATGTACTATGGTTTGCTGGCGGTTGGTGCGCTGGCGCTGGCGGGCTCGACTGAGTTTATCCCTGAACTTAACGAGCTGCTCAAGCTGGTACCTATGGTTGATTCGTTCAGGTTTAAGCTCACAGCTGCTATCGTGCTGGACCTCGCGGTATGCTGGGGCATTGAGCTTGTGCTCAAGTTTTTCTTCATGGACTACAAGGCGAGTGATATTGCGCTGCGTTTGGAGGAGAGAGAGGGCGCGCTTGTGCAAAAGAAGAACAAATAAGGAAAATTTATTATAGAATAGTTGAACAAATTAATGAAATATATCCCAATATACTAAAATAAAATTAAAAAAAAATACTCTTGTGCTGCTGATTATCTATCTATCTATCTACTCTTGTGCTGCTGTGTTAGATCACAGACGTGATTATAGCGCTGGTTTCCTTTGATCTCGCTTACATAATTTTTTTTTGTTTGTTCGTTCAAGAAAATTTTTGGATCAGATCAAACCTCTTTTATTTTTTCACTCTTCTGAACGAGTATCGCACAAAAAAAAAACCCCCCCTTCTCAGGAACCGTTCAATCACCTGCAGTAGTCTTATTAAGCAGCCAACACATGCTTGCGCATCTCACCAATCGAATTAAAATGTCTGTCACTAATCTCACGTCTTCTTTATCTGCGCTCACCACTGACTCCCTTGCTACTGAGGCTGCTGCTACTGGGATTGCTGCTCCCGGTGCATCTGAGGAGAAAAAAAAGCATCCTGGTACGGCCCCCAAAACGGTAAAGCGCCGCAAGTCTCAATCCCAGGAAGCCTTTGACGCGCAACGGGCCGAGTACTTGGCGCGCGGGCCCGTGGTGCAAACGGCCACCTCGCTCCTGGAGCGCGATTATAATGGTGCTGCGGCCAAGATTGATCGGCAGGCGCTCCGGAATGCGGCCGAGCGCGCCTTTTTTATTCGTGACTATAACCGCGCCCTTGATATCCTGCAGACGGGGTTAAGCAACACTGACAATGCGAGCACGGAGGCGGAGCGTGGTGGAGTTACTGTGGGTGAACGCGAACGCAAGGAGCTTGAGACGCTCGAGAATCACATTCTCAAGGCCCAAGCTGCGGCCGCTGGTCCCGCCGGTTCCGCCGGTGCTGCTGCTGAAAGCAATTAACTCTCATTGCTCTGATTGTTATCCCGCCAAGCGCACGCACTCTTCCTGCTTTGTTCAATCCTAGCTGGTTGAAATTCCGCTACATGCATTGTTTGTTTTTTTCAGGTTTTTTTTTCTTTTTTTTTACGTGCTAAAGCTCAGTCTAGGTATAAGACAGTCAAATTGCAGCAGGCTTGGACCCCCTGGTGTATCATGATCTTCGCCATCTTGGCCTGTAGCCGGGCCGATGGGGACCAGAGAGATACTGGGCAACGTAGATTCTAATCTCGATGCTTGGCACCCGGCGGACCTCCATGCGGGCCTCACCCAGTGCCGGTCCTCCTATTGCTGAAGCTGGTGTTGTTGTTTCTAGTTCTTTCATTTTGTTGGCATTTTTCGGCAGTTGTATCGGACTCTCATCTTGTTGCTGCTCATGGTTGACACCAGCAGCCGCCACAGGCTGTTCCAGAATACTGACGGTACCCTTGTGGAAGGAGACGAGAAACCCACGTTGCTGTAACCGCACCGCAGCAATGACCGCCCGGTCAATTCCCTGGCCAAGCCCGCGCAGCGAGATATACTTTGGCACGCGCGTGGGCAGCAAGGGTGGCAGCTGCTGGTTTGGTTCATTTCCACCTGCTGCCACGGCCATCGTGGTAGTGAGCGCTGCGGCGCGGGTAAGCTCTGGGAACGCGAGCTCGTTGATTACCTCCGTGACGTGCCGCAGCGCCGTTGCAACGGAGGTCGATCCGGATACGTAGATCTCGGTCCGGATGGTGGCTGCTGCAGCGGATGGTCCTGCCGCTCCTTTTGTTGTTGTCGTCGTTATCCTGGGTCTCTCTTGTTTGCTCATGGAATCCGCCATGGCTCCATCAAAATCGGAAAACTCTACGTCGTCACAAGTTTTGGTTTATTCACGAGTTAGTAATTTTCAACTTCCCTCAAAAATATAAAACCGAAATATATATATAAAAATCTGTTCTACTTATGGCTTGATATATGATCAAGGGCAGTCAGAAATAATAACTATAATGGGTGTATATGCAACTTACGATTTGATTTCAATTTGCCAGCAGGGTTAGAATAAGACGCCGCTACGAACTGGTCGTCATTGTGGCGCTGCTGTTGCTGTTGGTGCGCACCGGGGGCTGCAGCGGCTCGAACAATTTCCGCCGCAGGGGAGTCGCTGGCATCGGAATCAGGCTGTTGCTGCTGCAGCGCCACTGCTGCTGCCGCCGCCGCCAGCTCGACCGTGAGCATTGACGCGGGCCCGGAGCCCATGGCGCTGCTCTTGCTGGTCTCGGTACTGCTAGTAGTAGCACCATTAGCAGCTGTAATGGGAGCTCTTGAGTTGCCATTGGTTATAATGGGCTCCTGGGGCCCTGCTAGCGTGTAATTGCCGAATGTTGGCGTGGTTGTGTTGGTCATACTTGTTAAGATACGGCGTTATTTTTTTTATTTTTTTTTGGTTTGAAAGGTATGAGCTTTGAGGGACAGTTGCAAAAAAGGATTGTGGGTTCTTCGTGGTGGTGGATATAAAAGCCAAAAATAAATAAACAGAAACAATAGGTTCAGTTTGTGATACTTGTGTTTTTTTTTTTTTGTAATTCATGTATTTATTTTTGTTTCTGTACTGCGAGGATGTAATGAATATGGCTATGGAATAGTAATATGACAATGTTTTTTATACATAGTTATGAGTAACTTGGCGTGCGGCTGCTGCCCGAGTCCACACAAGGGGCTTCAAACGGATAATAATCTAGAGCTGGCTTTGAAGCGCTGGTACCGTCGGCTCGGCCTTACTAAAATCAATGCGGAATCCCGGGGTATAGTAGACCTCCTGACAATCCTCCTCGGACACACCATTTTCATTGATGAGCACGGCAAAATCCGTGGTACTGTCAATTGCAACCATGGGCGCGTGCCACGTTGCCGCGCCGTAGGTGATGGCCTGCGCACCCGTGGCAATAAAGGCCCGCACGGTGGACAAATCGGGGAGTCCGGCTGGGGTGAGAAGTAGGGGATTGGTTAGTGGGGATTTCAAATAATATACAAATCAAATTATATATATCTGCGGTGCCTTTTTTTTTTTTTTTTTGCTTACCTTTATCCTTGAGTGAAACAATCACAATGTACGCCGGCTTGGTGGCATCCCGGCCCAGCGGCAGAAAAGTTTGCGATGAGTAAGGGTGCTGTTCGAGAACCTTGGCAAGATACACACGCTTTCCCGGCTCACCCTCGTTGAAGAAAAGATGCGTGGGCGGCGAGCACCGAAAGAGGTTCCAGTTGGTCTGTTGCGGCAGCTTGCCGCTAGGCGCGGCCGAATAAAGATTCCGGCTATGCGAAACGCCAATAAACTTGACCGCCGTACCCTGGTTAGCGGCGGCGGTATTGCTTGCGTCGGCGCCAAGGTGGTCCGGCGAGATGACACTGCCGAACGGCGCAAACTTCTCGGGCGTCAGTGGTTCGGCCACCACGGCCGGCCGGCTGTCGTCAATATCGAGATACCGCGGCGTAATAATGGGAGCTGTCGAAGATCCTGAACTGGGCATTGTAGATATCAATGTCGGTATTATACACAAGGGGAGGTCTTTTTTGCTGTAAAAAAAGGGTAAATGCTCAAAAATTAGCGGTCTCAATGATCTGTCACCGAGTATCCTGAATTTCTGGTTCGAGGAATTATTTCGCTTTTTATGCGTTTTTGGATTTTTTGTATTTTTTTTTGTATTTTTTTTTCGGGCATAAACGTTTTTAGCTCATCGTTATCAGGCCTATCGGGAATATCCGATTGCAGATACCAACGAAACCACGCCGGCGCGCGGTTGCAACAAAAAGGAATCCAGTAGTGCAGCTGAGCCTGCAAGATTTGATCAAGAAAATAAATAATATTAAACCAAGGCTAGAAAAAGTATATGTCTAAGTAAATATTACGAAAGATAATATATATGGCGTACAGATGGTGGTGGTGGTAACGATGACCGGTCATTATTTATGCTGCCGTTTCAATAAGGCGTGACCGGATCTCGCCAACGGAGAGGCCGCCCAAGATGCACACGCCGGTGACGCCAGACACAGTGCGCAGCTCGCACAGCTCGGGCACCCGCTGCGCCAGCATCCGCAAGCAGTCCTCGCTCTCTCGCGAGCTCAACGCCAGCTTCAAACTATCGCGGATCTTGCCCAGCACCTGACTCAAAGCCATTGTTGTGGGTTTGCGGTCGCCGCCCGTGCCCGGCCGTAGTCCAGCCACAATGGGCGCAATTGCTAGCAGCTTGGACTCAAGGTAGCGTTCGTACTTGGCTTCGGGCGTATCAAGTGGGTTTGCCGCCGCGGCAGCAAGCTTTGCGGCCTGCTCCTTGGCCCGAATACGCTCAAGAAACGTGCCTGGCTTTTTTGTGGAGCTTGTTGCCAACGACGAGAGTGGCTTCTTGGCCGGGCTGCCCAGCGCCAGCTTCTTCGCGGGGCTGGTGAGAGAAAGCGAGTTCAGGCGTGATGAGGCACTAGAGAGCACAGACATGGGTGAGCGGCCATAAGGACTGGGCTGTTTGGTGATGCGGGGCGGGGTGCGCTTTGTAGGTGTTGCCGGGTAGACAGGGCTTGCTGAGCATTTGGTGGTATCAGCAACGGGGTGAAGCGGAATGTTGGAACAATCGCCATGCACCTTTGCGTATGCTACGCACTTCTCGTCAAAGCATGCCTGGCGCTTGGGCAAGCTCTGAATCAACGATTTGTCGGCCCGAGGAATAGTCAGGGTCAACTCGAGCGGGTTGACAACCGATGGCTCTACAATGTAAGCCTCTGGCCAGATTGTCAAAATCTGCTGGACAAAGGACAGATTAAGAGTAAGCCGCGAGTTCTCCGACACGCGATAGGTAAGTTGATGCAAGGTAATGGGAGCTGTAGACGAAATCGAGTGGAGAAGGATCGATTCGTCAACAAACTTTTGAAGTTTTAATAAATGCATGATTTTGTGAGGCAGCTCATTCTCAGTCCCAGCAGTGGCAGCGCTGGAAAGCAGGTGCGGGTACCACTTTTCAGTGACAGAAGGATAGGCATTAATGTATTCCATGAATACAGACTTGCCAAAGGCTTGAAAAAACTCCTCTGGTGATTCCATCTCATCGTCGTAGATGCTGTAGTCACCACGTTTCCTCAGCAGTCTCTTGGGGAAGGTAAAGTTTTTGTACTGGAAATCAAGTGAAAGGCACTGAGTAAAGACTGCCAAATTGGTAGATGCGGCCTGGTGGAGCGAGTACGAAGCGGACTTGAGCAGACTCTTTGATAACTGCTGCATGGCCTCCTCACAGACGACAAGTATAGACCCGGGGGTAAGCTCCACGTCAACGAGGCGGCCGTCAGACGAAAGCACAGACACGGTTGTGGCTTCATCCAGGCCCAGGACAAAACTGACAAGCCCCATTTTGTTCTTTTGAAACGCTGGTTTGCTGGATGCATTGGCAGTGTGCAGCACCGTTAATTGCGCGTGTGGTGTGGACTGGTTGTACACATTCTCAAACAGCGATTCCGTCGCTCCAATCGCTGCGGTCATAAACTTGGACACAACTTTGTGGGCCACACCATCCATTGTTTCCATAAATGTGTCAATGGCACGCTTAAACCCCCGGTTGCGTCGCGGCCATTGATTAGGTCCGAATAGCCATTTGTAGTCGGGTTCATTAATGCTATCGTCTTCATCCTCAAACTGAGTAGGCGCAATGCCCTCCGTAGCGAACCGTAACTGGTCGTTACGGCTGTCGTAGCCTCGAAAATGCGGTGAGTTTTCAATTCTAATCTCGTTTTTTATTTCTGGTGTTGATTGAAAGAAGGACGCGGTCTGAGTGCGCAGCGCAGAAAGCGCGCTAGATGGGGAAAGGTTTTGAAAGACGAAAAACCCGTCAAAGTAGAGCGCGTGCTGAATGTCTTCATGAAGCATTGCCAGGGTAAGTGCCGAGTCGGCCAGCGACGCATCAACGGTCACAAAGGAAGCGGTCTGCGAAACACCAGCAGAGCATCGTGTAGAGGACATGATGAAGATGAAGGGTAAGAATGATGCACAATATTGGTTAATTAAAGAAGAAATATATAAAAAAAATAAATAAAAAAAGAGCGGAAAGAAAATGAAAGGAAAACAAATGAGAATCAATTAGAGTGAAAAAGGAAAGACAATAACTAATGGGGACAAATAAATTAATTTAAATATTGGAGACGCGTTGCAGAATTTTTCAAAAGGAGGTTGATTGGGACCAAATATGCGCGTTTTGGGGCATTGCCTGGACAACGACGCGTGGAATAAAGAGAAACCAGTATTACCTAATTTGGGTGAAATTGAAATTTTTTTTTTTGCCCGCGTGAAAAAGAACAGGAAATAGGAACGTTGTCGCGACGCGTGCAAGTAAAATCCGGGTAACACTATGTCATAAATCAGGTAATTAGTACGCTTTAGAATTTGACACTTGCGCCTCTCAGATCTTGCTCAGCAACAGGAGAGCACTAGGCAAACCAGTGCCGTCGGGAGCAAACAATAGGCAACATGATCTAGATCACACTGTCCGGATATGAGTCAGCGGCAGCAATCATGGCAGCAATTATGTCACGAGATAATATTTCTGGCAAGGAGACCCTAATATCAGCAGGTATTATTTTTTTTTTTTTTTTTACTGTGCTTTTTGTTTTGTTATTACTGATTTTGCTGATAACAATGGTACCCCTTTCTATTGTTTTGATGATTCTTGTGTGAAGGTTAAATCCACGGTTCGTATGAGAAAGAAAAGAACTGAAATCAAACATGCGCCAAGTGACTTGACACTCTTCACATCAGAAATGAGTCAAAATTACCAAAAAAAATACTATTCCACGTGATGCTGTTTCCTTATTTGGCTAATGAGGCAGGGTTACCCCGAGTCAGAGAATTTTCTCTGAGGTTCTTTTTGCCTGCGTCATTTTGCCATTTCCGTGCTTTGTTGGAGGCGACGCTGCTGATTGGTCAAAACCTACCACTGCGTCTCGGCTTTATTCTCCCCACTTTCCCGAGCAGGCTCAGTGCTGTAATCACAGCGAACCTTCTAGGCGAATCTGAAAAAAAAAAAGACCGCGCTTCATTACAGCGAAAGGCGGGGCCATACCGCATTTAAAAAACAAGGTTTAGAGCCGGGTAACCTTGTTTTTTTTCACTTTTTTATATATTGCTTCAGGTGTCGTCTGGCGAATTAAAAATTTTTATGTTCCTTTTTTCCTCTCTTTCCTTTCTTCTTCCCTCTTCATACCATCATCACATATCCACCATATCACAATGTTGGCTTCAAGATTCGCCCGTTCTACTCTGCGTAGCGTAAGTAACAATTATCACACCTGCTAAAAGACACATGGTGCAGGCTGATGCTTGCCAGGCGTGAAAAATTGCAAAATTTCACCCACCTCGGGAGCACCCTGAAACTACACCCCAGTCTCTCTATGGTTTGCCATCGCCATTTTTGTTATTGCCGCGTACTAACACTTTCTTTCTATTAGTCTGTTAGCAAGAGATTAGCTCCCACTATCCAGGCCAGATTCAACTCTGCCAAGGTCCAAGGTTCCGTCATCGGTATCGATTTGGGTACCACCAACTCTGCCGTTGCTATTATGGAAGGCAAGATTCCCAAGGTCATCGAGAACGCTGAGGGTGCTAGAACCACTCCCTCCGTTGTTGCTTTCACCAAGGATGGTGAGCGTCTTGTCGGTGTTGCTGCCAAGCGTCAGGCCGTTGTCAACCCCGAGAACACTCTTTTTGCCACCAAGCGTCTGATTGGTCGTAGATTCGAGGACGCTGAGGTCCAGAAGGATCTTAACCAGGTTCCCTACAAGATTGTCAAGCACACCAACGGTGATGCCTGGCTCGAGGCCCGCGGTGAGAAGTACTCTCCCGCTCAGATTGGTGGTTTCGTCCTTAACAAGATGAAGGAGACCGCTGAGGCTTACCTTGGCAAGAACGTCAAGAACGCCGTTGTTACCGTCCCCGCCTACTTCAACGACTCTCAGAGACAGGCCACCAAGGACGCTGGTCAGATTGTTGGCATGAACGTCCTCCGTGTTGTTAACGAGCCCACTGCTGCTGCTCTTGCCTACGGTCTTGAGAAGACCGACGACAAGGTCGTTGCTGTTTTCGATCTTGGTGGTGGTACTTTCGATATCTCCATCCTTGAGATCCAGAAGGGTGTTTTCGAGGTCAAGTCTACTAACGGTGATACCCATCTTGGTGGTGAGGATTTCGATATCGTCATTGTCCGTCACCTTGTTGATCAGTTCAAGAAGGAGAACAACATTGACCTGCAGAACGACCGCATGGCCGTTCAGCGTATCAGAGAGGCTGCTGAGAAGGCTAAGGTTGAGCTGTCTTCTGCCTCTACCACTGAGATTAACCTTCCTTTCATCACTGCCGATGCTACCGGCCCCAAGCACATTAACACCAAGATTTCCAGATCTCAGCTCGAGGGTCTCACTGACGCTTTGATCAAGCGTACTATTGAGCCCGTCAAGAAGGCCCTTAAGGATGCTGGTCTTAAGACTAGCGAGGTTGATGAGGTCATCCTCGTTGGTGGTATGTCCCGTATGCCCAAGGTCACCGAGACCGTCAAGTCCCTTTTCGGCAAGGAGCCCAACAAGTCTGTCAACCCCGATGAGGCTGTTGCCATTGGTGCTGCCATTCAGGGTGCCGTTCTTGCCGGTGAGGTTCAGGACGTTCTGCTCCTTGATGTTACTCCCCTTTCTCTCGGTATTGAGACTCTCGGTGGTGTCTTCACCAGACTGATTAACAGAAACACCACCATCCCCACCAAGAAGTCCCAGGTCTTCTCTACTGCTGCCACTGGCCAGACCTCCGTTGAGATTCGCGTCTACCAGGGTGAGCGTGAGCTGGTCCGTGACAACAAGCTCATTGGCAACTTCACCCTCTCTGGTATCCCCCCTGCCCCCAAGGGTGTTCCCCAGATTGAGGTCACCTTTGACATTGATGCCGATGGTATCATCAACGTTTCTGCCAAGGACAAGGGTACCAACAAGGATGCCTCCATCACCGTTGCCGGTTCTTCTGGTCTTTCTGATACTGAGATTGAGAACATGGTCAACGACGCTGAGAAGTACAAGGAGCAGGATAAGGCCCGCCGTGAGGCCGTTGAGAACGCCAACCGTGCTGACTCTATCTGCAACGAGACCGAGAACTCCCTGAACGAGTTCGAGGCCCAGGTCGACAAGGCTGAGGCTGACAAGATCAGAGAGAAGATTGCTGCTCTCCGTGAGGTTGTTGCCCGTGCCCAGGCCGGCGAGGAGGTCGAGGGTACTGAGCTCAAGGAGAAGTCCGATGAGGTTCAGAACGCCTCCCTCAAGCTCTTCGAGCAGGTCTACAAGAACAAGGCCCAGGATAACTCTAGCTCCGAGCCCAAGTCTGAGGACAAATAAGCTGGAAAAGCCTGTATTTAACCCCAAGAAAAAAGAAAGAGTTTTGAAATGATTTGTAAATAATAATAATGATATATTTTCATCGTGTATATATACATGAACCCCTTTTCAACTAAGAACAGTAAGAAGTGGACTTAAATGGTGAGGTAAAGAAGCGACAGATGAGTAACTGTCACAGCACCATTTCTATAAAACCTGGTTCTTTCAAAGCACTTGTTGATAATACGAGCTGAAAAGCGAGATTGTCAATATTTAGTAGTCGTTCATTGTCGATACAGGCAACTTTCCAAGTGATAAAGATAAGCAATATCAGATAAGCCAGCGAGCTAAACACAGCATTATGAAAAATTCACCATATTGATGTATCAAGGGACACGAGACTCTCTGGAGTTGGACCAGAGCCATGGCGCACATCCATTTGTGTATACTAAGACACGACACACGTCTTAAAAAACTGACGACGATACTTATTCTCAAAGCAAAAATAAAATATCTCTTACCAAAAAAAAAAAAAAAAACATCCCATGATGATATATTTGCCTCTATCAAGTCCAATCTACGTTAGATCACTAAACACCGCTGGATTTAAAGGTCTAGAAGAAGAAAAACAAAAGCCTAACCGGCAGCCGGAACTGGGAGGGAAGAATACCTGGTTGTTAAGTTATTCCATACTACGGGAACAAAAGCCCGCAAAATGTACATATATAAATAAAGACAAAAAAAAAGTATAATGGGATCAAAGACCGAGAGACTTTCTTTTTTCGGACCAAACAGATTTGTGTGTTCATTGACAAAAAAAGTTGACCACCAGTAAGCTTCTCCTAATCTCCTGGCCTAGTTTTTAACATAGAAAAAAAAAAGAATGAAGCTGAATATCTAGAGGGGGAAAAAGGTATAGGGGTGTTGGCAACACATATCATAGAGATTTTTTTTTTTTTTTGACAAACACACGGGGAAGGTTCAGGGTACAAACCCCGAAACTGATGGAAGAAACCCAGTATTAAGAACTTGAACACTTTTTGGAATCCCTCTTTTTGCTTGATAATAAAAACAACAACAGGAAAACAGGTGAATAGTTATAATTCCATGTTTAACCTCCCTTTTGGAGACAATGCAAATATCAATTCCGAAGTTCCAGCAAGTGTAACTTAACATTACTTAATTTTTATCGCCTAAAGAGTCTTGTGGAGAACACTAAAAACCATCCGGGAAATCATCCAACCCTCAATAATTAAAATCAGTTTTTGGTAAATACAAATTGCATTTTTTGTTTTTTTTAACTTGTGAAATCAACAATAACATTGAAATAAGGGTCAAGCAAATGTCTTTATTTTTACAAGTCCCATGGCTTATAAAACTAGAAACTTCCGCCCCCCCTCCTACTTGAGGATAATTATTTTAACGACAAGCAACTTTTGCACATGATACCATGCCCTCCAAATGCTTGAAATTATTTTAAAATGAAGACAGGCTTAACAGAAGAATCAATAAAAGAATCATGATTTGTTAGAATTATAAGTTTAATACTAAAATAAACTACTTATAATGATAGACTTTAGTATTGTTAAGATAATCAATTAGGTTGGATCAGAGCATCCATTTTTAATTTTCAAGTATTACCTTCTTGAGAATTCATTTGCCATATTATTGAGTAATTGGGCAGCAGTGCTCTTTAAATATCTGAGACCTGTTGGGCTCTCGTAAAAAAAATACAAACCAACCATGTAATTAACGTTATTCCCGCGGCCGGCTCTGAGCGGCGGTTAGCCATGAGCCTAGCTTGCTATGGCCACAAGATATTAATGCCACAAGATTCTCGCAAAATAGATCCAGAAGATATGTTAAAAAAAAAAACTACTATTCTTTCCTATTTTTTTTTCCCAATCACTTTCCAAATGCCCTGATATCGGCGCTTGTTGATGTTGACGATGACAAGAGCTCTGCATGAAGCATAGGAATTTCTTTAAATTCTTCTTATGGCCTATTGTATGGCGTCTATTACATTTTAACTGTGAGCTTGGCTGCTTTATCGCTTCAACTGCCTCAAAAGCACTTGGATCTTTCTGAAGGCTAGACTGCGGTTTGATTCACCTGGCAGCCATCCTATCAGACTCTAAATGACGCCCAATAATCAATGATGTCTACCAAGGCAGTTTAGATGCTATTGTGGGTGGAAATGCTCTAAACAAAGAGCCTGACCCTGTTCTTGTAGGGTCTTAATAATATGAGCACAGGGGAGCCTCTGAGATTGAGTGAAAGTGCCAGTGCAGCTCGGTAGGTCATCGTTTATCAATAACTTCCGCTGATTCTCAACCTTCCATAGGGCCTCGTGAGAGACCCACCCATGTACAGTCTCATACAGTGATCTAGAGAGCTCAATTGGTATCCGCATCTGTTGCTTATATTGATTAAATTGCAACTCAGATATTTGAGTGTTCAAAGTATGCTTAATAGCCCTCCAAGACTCAAAAAGATCCAGGGTAGATGTCTTGAGTTGTTTTTTTAGTAGCAAGTGGATACCTTCAACTTGTACGGTAGTAATGCTTTCAAAATGAAGATGCTGATCAACCCAAGCATTGACAAGCATATCCTTATATGAAGCAAGCCACTCGGTCTTGATATATTCAATCTCTTTTTGGTGATTAGGTAAATAACGCATTTCCAATTCTCAGACATGTTGATTGAAGATCTCCTCATTTGGCGATTGTATGAGTGAATGCCAATGGTTGTAAAACTCATTCCAACCGCTTAGGCCCTGTTGGTCACGCTGGAAGCTTGGTCGGCAGTGCTTCGTTACTGCCGTATTAGCATACCACACGCCTAGAAGTGAGGTTGACGAAGGAAAACAATGAGATATTGCCTTTATACAAGCCATGTAGCGATCTGTTAGAATGACAGATGGGAACCTTATGCTGCGAAGCTCGTAAATATTTTTGAGCCGGTCCAGGGCCCATATATAGTCCCCCTCAGTCTCGCCGTTCAGGAGTGCAAACGCAATACAAAACGATCTCTGACAGGCATCAATACCAATAAAATTTAGGAGTGGCATACCAAATTTATTTGGCTTAACTGTGCAATCTAGGAGGAGCAAATCTGGGTAAGTTTGAAGGCATTCCAACGAGTCGGAATAAACAAATAAGATAGCTGTCACCTGGTCATCTTCATTAACCTGAGTCCGGTACCAAAACCCCTCTTTATATAAAATTTCGGCAAGAGTTTGGACACTATTATCTTCCTTGGAAGTATCTCGCCGGATCTCTGCAATAAAATTACTGATATCTTTATCATTTGCGAGTGTAGTGAAGGTCTGGCAAACATGGGTCGTGATATTAAGAGCAACCCCAGCATTTGCAAGGTCAGTAATTGTCCTCTTTTGTTCTTTAGATAGTCTCCGGTGGACTGGATGAGAAGACGGGCCGCGACGTGGCTCGTGATTATGTACGGCACATCGACTATCCGGGTGGTGGCCCACAGACCAGGCAGTTTTATTCAGAAATTCCTTAGCAATAATAGAAACTGACAATTGGTGCCTCGGGAGGCAGTATTGCGCTGACGAACCCGAGAATCACTAGAAGGCCTACCTCGTCTATCACAGCAGTATGTTACAACCTGCCTGCCGCTAGTTGTGCGCGTAAATTTCCTAGTTGTGAACGCGTATCTTCTGGTTGCCACCCATGCATTGATGGCCTGAATAACTCCTCATGCGATTTATAGTTGCATTGTGGAGGAAGATAATCCTTCGGAAAGGACGTGACTGCTTCTTCAGTCAACTGGTCGCTCATTATAATCGAAGAATCTAGTAGCTGCTGGTGACAATGAAGAGCTAATTCTTTTTTTAGTCAGTAATATTAAAGACAGTCATAATGTTTCCGCTACAAATCACTTTTTTTATTCAGCAGCCAGTCTGTTTCTCTTTTGTGTTCATTTATTACAGCATGAAAAAAGTCTTTATAAATGAGAGAATATAAGAAAGTATGGAAGAAATCTGCCTCTACCCCTTTGAGACTAGATGATAGACGTGACTCTGAAAATAACCATAAGTAGAGGATCAAGCGTTTCGGTGATTACCAGAGACGACGATGACTCAGAACGGATTAATTTATATAAACCACGGAAAAGTTGCCCACAGACTTTTTGGAAAAAAAAATAGATTTACCAAAAAAAAAAAAAAAATACCAAATATAACCCTACAACATAATTATTACCCTTGTTGTAAGTTTATTCACAATTGCCGCTGCGCAGTCTCCAAGATTTAAAACAACCAAGTTAGACACAATCAAAAATATATTACAATGTGTGAAAGATAAATGTCTAGAGAACATCGTCAGAGTCGGACACGATGGCACGGGCGCGTTAACATTCATAGCAAAGAATAATGACAGAAAGGTTTACAATAAAGTCCAGCGTGCAATGGCATGTTGCCAGGTTACATACGGTAAGAACACGCTACTTTCAGGCTTGTTCGGCGAGTCACTTATAAACGAGATGGTAGTGATAGAGCATGTTGATGAGGCTATTGCTAATGTTGATAAGTACTATGGCATTATACTGGACAGCGTCCCAGATTTTTTTAATCCACTGAATTGGGCAGGACCACCCATTTGCTATCCGCATCATAAGAAATATGGGCTTGAGGAATACCCTATGGAGACAGGCCAATTGTGATTGTGCTAGAGAAACTGATGTTGAGTAACTATTCACGAAAACCAAGCAGATGGAAGGCATAGACAACAATTTTTATTGGAGCAAACGACCACCTTGAAAGCGAATCCGGTCTGATCGTTCCAAGAAAGCATACGCCGCAACACGAAAACTGAAAAGTAGAGTGTGGACTATGTCAAGACATGAATGACAGAAAGACTACGAAACAACGGGAAAACTCGTTCAATAATATTCTTCTACTCAGAGGAAGCTGGATGGTAAGGGGTATCCTAAATTCACTGAAAGCCATGGTGCTCTTGAAAGTTGGTTAGATAGATAATCATTTTCTTGTTCTTACATCAAATAGTTACAAACAAATTATAAAACAAAATGATATACAAAGAAGAC
>JAKUCA010000275.1:0-18756 GCA_030567025.1 Geotrichum europaeum
CTGGCTTGGAAAACGGTGTTTGGGTCTCTGACAAAATTATTGCTAACAACAATTCTTGGACTGTTAAGATTCCCAGTGATATTGCCCCTGGTAATTATTTAGTTCGTCATGAACTACTTGCTCTTCATTCTGCTGGGCAGGATCTTGGCGCTCAATTTTACCCTGTTTGTATCAACTCCAAGATTACTGGTAATGGTAATGCAAAACCTGCTGGTGTTAAGTTCCCCGGCGAATATAAGCGTACAGACCCTGGTATTCTGGTCAACATCTATAACGGGATCAAAAGCTACATTATCCCTGGTCCGGCGCTTTATGTTGAGGGTGGAAGTTCTAGCAATTCCGCTGAACCTGAACCCCAATCTACCACTTCTGCCGTTTCTAGTGCAAAATTTACTCGTTCTATCTCTTTTCCTTTGAGCTCAAGTGCCGTCATTACTTCTAAAGTTTCCTCAAATACCGCTAACCCTCCCCAGTCTATTACCACTAATACAACTCCTAAGCCCGAGTACACGAGTACTAACCCCACTACGATCAATATTATTACTACTTCTCTTAGACGTGAGCAACTAGCTACAGTAAAAAAATACAAGTGAATCATTATAAAACCTTATAAACTACACAAAAGGTATCAATCAATTAACAAGCTTAGCTTTGGAGTGTAAATACTTGAATTATTTTATTTCTTTTAATAAATTTTAGTTTTTTTTCTACTCATGAAAAAAAACTTGTGTGCATTGGTTTTTTCTCATAAATTATAATACAAAAAATGATGGTTAATAAATCTTTTTGGGAACAATCAGGGTTTGTACCTGAGGCGAGGATATTAGAATGTCAACATAGAGAGCTGCATAATTTTTCCGTCACACACGGTCCTATTATTTTACTCGGATTTTTTCTGTGCATGTTCTCCATTGCAATATCTGTAAAAGATGTGACTTTAAATTAGATGATATCAGAATATATCTACATGGTGAGTTCTCAATTCTAGTCCCCGGATCTGGTAGCGTACCTGTCAGCTGGATATAATTACCAAAATTTGTTATTTTTATTGCAAAGATCTATTTGCAGAATAACACTTGTGCAGATGTACAGCTAAATTTGTTAGCTTTCAAGTCAAGTGTTAGAAAAGTTTGGAAAAGCTTTTGCGTTAAGGTACGCGCCGAAACAAGCCGCCTCCTCTTTGATATTATATGTCAACTAGCCAGTTTATAAGTAAACCATGCTTGAGAAAAAACTTGAAGCGCCTGTGCATACACTTTCACCCCAGGTGTGGTATACGCGCGTCTTTTATGAAATATTAAAACTAAAGTCCAATCTAAACAATCTGTGCGCTATTGTGCGCTCAATGACATTAAAGACTGATAGCGTAGAGGGATTTTTATGCTTCATTCTGTAAATATCCTGAAAATGCCTTTTTTTTCACTTTCTCACTGCATATTGACTTTTAAGTTGTCTCATGGTGGCATCAATCAGGCATGGGATTTAGGTTTTGAGGTTTGTACTTTGAGAATACAAAAGTTTACTCCACAAATAACACTGAAATGAGGTGCCAAACTACTAAACTACTAATAACCGTGTGACGTAATCTTTTTATTTCAAAAATTCTTAATCAATGTTAAACAGTATACTTTAGGCGTATTCTCTGTTTTTCAAAAAGGATATTTTAGGTCATTTTCAAAAAAAAAAAAAATCTAAATTCTGTTTCCTTCTTTTTGTTTTACCATATTGATTTTAAAATACGGAGTATATTACTGGTTCCAAAATTAACCAATGTTACCAAGTATCCACTAATTCATTGCATCGTTGATAGAAGAATTCAATCCATCAGAACTCCAGGAGGGAAACGATTGCACTCTAGAGCCGATATGTCTAGAGTATTTGGAGACTTCTCTAGTGATATTTCCAGAGAAAAAATTTGCTATGCCCGAGTGTCCTCGAATCACCAAAAAGAAGACCTTGAGAGGCAAGTTGAAATCATTGATAGACTGTACCCAGGAACAGAAAACATATTTTTTTGGACCGAGTCTATTGTGGAGGAGTCGAAGAAATTATTGTTTTGTACAAGGACAGATTGTGTAGATTTGGTTTTGAACTCTTGACGTTCATCTGCAAAAATACTGCTTGTAGGATCGTGGTTCATAAAAAAGCCAACCCTAATGAACAAGATGTCATCCAGGAACCCTCTGAAGACCTCTTGTTCATCATAACTGTTTTTGTTGCCAGAAACAATGGATTCCGAGCTGGTAGAAACAGAAAAAAATGACAAGAGCTCGAAGGAAACCAAGAAAATCAAGGAACCAGCAGGGAAATGCAACAATATCAGGTTGTACCCCAATAAATCTCAGAGAATAATTTTGAATAACTTGTGTGAGACAGCGAGGTAGACCTATAATCAAGTGGTATCTTCAATACATAACATCTTGTATCAAAAAGGATTTTCAAGCAAAATTGATCAATAATAAAAGTTTTAAAAATTTACCTTGGGTCACAAAAACCCCTTATGACATTAGAGATGCAGCAATGATTGACGTTCTAAATGCCTACAAGAGTAATTTTTTAAAAAATGATAACATAAAGTTCATTATTAGATTAAAAAAAAAGAAGGTGCCAAGTGATTCAATTGCAATTTATTTAAAACATAATAAATGAAAAGGGGTATTTCATCTTACGTTTTTTGGAAAAGAGTCTATCAAGAGTGCAGAAGAGCTTCTAGATAAATTAGAATATGATTCTAGACTCGTAAGAACACGTCTTGGACATTTCTACCTCTGCATTTTCAAAAAGCTCGACAAATACAATAGACCTTTACAAAACAAGATCATTGTTTTTAACCCTAGGATCAAAACTTTTTGTACTGGATATGATTCAAATGGAATTATCATAAAACTAGGAAAATCAAATATCTCGAGAATTTATAGACTCTGTTATTCTTATGATAAGTTGCAGAGTAAATAGTCACAACCTATGACCAAACATTCAAAGAGATACAGATAAAAAAAAGCAGGAGCCAGGATTCTATCCACTCTTACCCAAATTCAAGACCCAGAAGATGATATCTAAAAGTCAAAAAAAAAAACTCAAAGACTGCTAAAAATATGCTTACTTAGAGTCATTTCAAATTCAAAACACGATTAATTAACAAGACCAGAGAATATTCAAACTGCAGAGTTATTATTTGCGGTGAAGAGTACACTAACAAAACTTGCAGTGAATGTGGATATCTTTACTGCAAGATTGGAGGCTCAAAGAAGTTCAAATGTCCACAATGTAACCAAGAATCTGATAGAGACTTTAATGCAGCTAGGAATATTCTATTGAAAAACATGAGTCTAATCTTTAGGGATTAGACGTTGAGTCTTTACTCCTGGATTTCTTTTAGAAGAAATCTTGCACAACTGATTAGAAAAGAACAGTTTAGTTTAGAATAGTCAAGTTTAAATAAAGCGTAAATATAAAGTAAAAACACAATCTGTTTGATAGCTCTGATAAATTTTTTTAACTGAATTTTTATTTAAATGTTAAGATGTATATTAAGTCTTGGAAACTGCAGAGTCCCGTAATTAGTCACAATCTCTTCTCTTGTCGACACTAAAATCCTCATCATGATTTTTCCGTTTAGTAGTGTCAATAGAGCACGTGAACAAGACTTTTGTATCACAAAGTCAATAAACATTGATCTTTGAAACTTTATCATGTTTAGACAAATAGTTTTATCTAATCGTAGAGTCGAATTTTGGACTTTAAGCCAAAAAAAAACGAGCGAGTCCAAGTGCATGTGTTTCAACTTCCAGCCGCTCAGCAGGCCCGTGTCGAAATTTATGGACCACTAGTCAAGACAAATATTCAGGTCATAAACATGTGAATTGGTTTCATAAAAAGGACTTGTAGGTAAAACTTTTGCATGGTTTAACACAAAAGAAAACTCACACTTGCCTCACAAAAACAACAAAGACAAAAAAGTGTTTTTGATAGTACTCACATCAGGCTGAACACTTGTCAAAACTTTTGAGTTTTTTTGATTCTGTGAGCTAAAACAAGCTTTGTGGGTGGGGTTTGTAACCCGTGAATCATGTAGCGATTGTGTGGCATGCGGAGTGTTTTAAAATAAAACCTTCGTGCAATTAGTACAAAACAAACGCCTTTACTGGTTTTACCACCGGTTAACTGATATGTTACTCGCTAGTGTAAGACATAACAGTTTTGTCTTCTTAACAATAACGATTTGAAATTTCTTTTAACGCAACTAATAGTTCCGTTTGACTATCGTAACCTAGCACTGTTCTAACTAATGAAAATTGCATAAAGGTAGTTATCTAAATACACTGAAAGCTTTAACTGTGTATTTTTGTATCTTGAGCAAACCGGCGTACATTAACGGTACGCCATTTTGATTGCTACCGGAAACAATTGAACACATCCAGAAAAACAAAATTGCAAAGCGCAATGACGTATGATATATTGTCTCCATCTCCATTCCCATAAATTTAACACTAAAATGAGACTTGACGAAGCAGTCTTCTCACTGCATAATCTTTGTAGATGCGCAATCTCTAAAATGGGTTTATCAGGCTTTGTACATCTCAGCCATTTTCAACATAAAAACTTATTTATGGGTGCTAATGGGGAAAACAAACAAGAATTGCAAGAAATCTTTCATGCTAATGTTTTCCGTTTTCAACATCTTGACACTGATATTCTAGTGCTGAACTTGAGCACTATCAGCTTTACCGAGGGAAATAAAAACAATGATGGGTATTAACAAAAGTAAACTAGTTTTGCTGAGATAATTAACTGTAACCTATTGACACTTGTATTTGGACCCTGCTAAAACTGCGCCGTTATACCTTCAGTCCTTGAGTCAAGGCTACTTTTCATTGAACTTAGTTTTTCGAAACGTAGTTTTGATCAATCGGGCTGAAAAGCAACGCGTAGCGAGCTGGCTCATTATGACTACATTACGTTGTGATTGGTCCAGAGCATAAAATTAATTTACTGAATTGGGAATCAAAATCAAACGCCAATTGCAATTCTCTCTGCGGCGTCTGAATACCGTTTTTCTGCCAACCCCAACCCTACTTCATTTCCAGAGCTGAAAGTTTCTCAAAAATCCAATCGTGAAAAACCTCTTAACTGATTCTACCCAGACAGCTACTTTCTCCTTGATGTTCATCTTCAAGCACGATGCCCCCTTTCACTCTTGAGAGGCTTCCGAATGAAATTTTGGGCTTCATACTTTTGAATCTGAATTCTGCGGAGTTGCTTCCAGTGGCATTGACGTCGAAACGCCTCTACTCGGCCGCCAAAGACAATCAACTCTGGGCCAAGTACTGCAAACAAATTCTCAATGAGATCCATTTTCCCCAGGATTTGATTTCAATTCCTTCTGATGGATATGTGAAAGAGTACATATATCAAAATGAGCTTGATCGCTATGTTGAGCAGCTAATTCGTTCTCTATCGGACTCTTATATTCCCAAAATTGTCATTTTTCAAAAAATTATTTGCCTCGGACTACGCGCCAAACGAGCTCTCGACAAGGTTGTCAACGACCCGAATTACACACAATTTAATATTCAACAACGATACTTTGCATCTCAGATTAGCAAATCCGTGCTTTACTGTCAAACAATTATGAGCCTTTACAATATGTTTTATGATAGCGACGACCTTGACTTTTTCAAGATATATTTAAAGCTTGACGCATTTTCTAATGATCCAGATGCGGCTGCGCATAGTGAGAAATTTTACGATAAAGAAATCAATGTAGTCAAAGCAGCACTTGCTGGTGTGAAACACGATTTTAAAAGCCGAGGGGGTAACTACAACGGAGATAACGTCAGCTCTACGGTTCAGCGATTGACTAATGTTTTAGAGCGTTTAAATCTTTCACACGACTTTTTCACGATTGATCAACACATTAGGGAGACCAGAAAAGTTGGGAATCTGATACCACAGTCTCTGTTATCTGGCGTTTTTGGCATATACAAGAAAACGCAAAAGTTTGGTTCACCCCTCTACATGGCATTGGGAGCGGCTATTTGCAAGTACTTTGCAGAGTGGATTGGCTTGAAAGTCGCTTTAGTTCCACTAAAACTTAATCTGTATCTGCGTGTTGACAACCCCAATTACAATTCATGGACGCCAGAAGATGAAGAGTACTACAAAGGAAGAGAACTTCCAAAATGTATTTACGTCGACGCTACCCGCAACAACAAAGTGAGATCACATCGAGAGCTGGAAGAGATTGCCAAAATTCTCAAGATTCCGATGGTTTCCCCTCAAAAGATACCGCCTCCACACTTATCAATGCAAGTATTCATTAGAGATATTTCTACGTTTATATCCAGCTTATGGCGGTTTGATGGGCCCAGTATCCAATTTGGAGAAGAGTATCTTGGTGTCTTGTTCTGCGCCTACGCATTTGGAGCCGCAGCTAAGGCTAAGAAAAACAATATCAACGCGCGATATAGGAATCTCAAAAGCACCTTCCGTGTTGACATTGAAAAGGCGCTTGACTGCAGTGAAGATGGCGGTGATTCTGCGCAACTGTTTGAGAGTGGAGATAAAATCTCTAAACTTTTCAAAAGCGCAGAGTTGCAAGTATCTTCACAAAGCTATTTTGGCAGTCTCATAACTTTTTCAAAGCTTTTCAATATGATTCAAGAAGCTGCTAATGCCAAGCCTCTTTTATGTCTGGGTGTAGTCACTGAGGTTGTCATTCCATTTGCTCCAAAGAATCTCAGTAGCGATATGAAGCATGAAGTTTTATTTTTCATCAAGAAAATGTTTTCTATTCAAAAATCGATTAAGAAAGGTAGATTCATCAATCAAGGCCTTGACTTGAAGGATCATAGTCATGATGATCACCACGGCGATGAGTTCTTGAATGACAAACAGAGCAAAATGTTTGATCCTAGCAAGGTGGTCATCGGTAGTGCTGTGCGCTATTATGGCCTTAAGTCTGGACTTGGTATAGTCATGAATGTTGATAATCGTGAAAGCAGGTTTCACGATGAAAGAAAGCGTGTCTTTTTTGAAGTGCTCCTTGAAAATGGCACGACTTCGGTTTTAAGGGAAGAAAACGTCAGCAATTTGTGTCGTGAGGATAGTACTTTTTACCACTTGCTTACAATCAACAAGCAGTTCTTTGGTATTGATGCTGGCATACATTTCAAAAGTTTCAACGAAAAGCAAAAGCGGTTCGTTCTAGCATAACTCAAAATAGATGGTGTTTTGTCTTGTTAATTAAGACAATTTAACTAGATGCAAAAGTACTAATCATATATATTTCATTGTACTGTAGTGACAGCTTGTTTGTATTTATGTGTATTTTTTTTTTTTTTTTCATTTTTTCGAAGAAATGAAATGAAAACGTGTTAGCCTGAAATCATTTAGCAAAAGCGCCGCAATGGCGCGATCGCGATATGGCAACCACTATCGCGGCGTGCTAAAAGAAGATTGAAGAAAGTTAGATTCTCTGCGTATCACTAGGGCACTTAAAGGCCTCTTCAGGTATTTTATCGTGCGAACTGTCAATTTTGCTATGACGCATCGTAGAGGATTGCAATTGCCAGGTTCCTGATATAGGCCTGGTTTGTTGTTTTTTGTAAACGCTGTACTTGGTATTGGTGTAGGTTTGTAGTCTTATATTCAAACTTTTTTGTACTCTAACTTTTATGCTCAACTTGAGGTCACTGGTAACCTTTTCTGCGTTCTGAGATTTTCTAGCTTTCTTCTAAGGCGGTCTGCCAAAATTTAACACTAAGAGTTGAATGACTTTTGGTAAGATACCCAAAAGATATAAAAACTTTTACTGGCTGTGTACCTCTTTTCTAAGTAATATCATTCATTTTTTATTTTACCAGCTTATGTATTCATCTCAATATAATTGTAGGATTTTGTTCATTAATGGACTTAATCCCATCTCTTGTCTTTTTCCCAGGTCACTTTATTTGAACTAGACTCTGAGCAATTCCCAACAGCCTAGTCCTGCAAGCCTCCTTTTAAGGGGAGTCTTGGATCAAAGGCTCAACTTGTAATCTCTAAAGATTAATCTCTAAAACCCAGTATCATGTTTTTTAATAAAATATTCCTGGCTGCATTACAGTCTCTATCAGATTCTTGGTGATATTCTAGACATTTGAACTCCTTTGCGATTCCAATCTTGCGATGAAGATATCCACATTCACTGCAAGTTTGGCTAGCGTACTCTTCACCGCAAATAATAACTCAACAGGTTGGGTACTCTCTAGCCTTGTTTATCAATTGCGTCTTGAATCTGTAGTGACTCCAAGTAAGCATATTTTTAGCAGTCTTTGAGCTGATTTTCCTGCGACTTCTAAAAACCATTTTCTGGGTCTCGAATTTGGGTAGGAATATAGTGTTGTAATTTTCGCAGGTCCACTTTGTTACTTTTTTTGTGGAGTTCATCAACCAGATTTCGAATGCGACGTTGCATCTTTGCTCCTGCTCTTTTGCACCTGTATCTCTTCCGATGGTTGATCTCCGGTTGGAAGCATTTACTCTGCAACTTATCATAATGATAACAGCTCCTGGTTGAACTTGACTAGCTCCACGATCAGTTGGTTCTAAACCCATCTTTTAAAACATCTTTTGAGGTTGTTTTTAGGTGTAATTTTTTAATGATATTTATTATTCAATTTATTCTATGATCTCACAATAATTACCATGTGATGCGCCTGCCTTTCATCAAAAGCTTTTGACCATCACAACAAATGGGTCTGCCATTTGCTGTGGTGTCACAAGTATATGCGTTTTAATCACAAGCAAACTAATGAGAGGGTTTTTATTATTTATTACGGGCTGCGTGCGGGTCTTACAGACTGAGCAAAAAAAAATTCCTTTTTAAATTGAATCACATTATGACATAAATCGTGGTTATCTTTCTATTTTGCTTTAAACTTGAACTAGCCTAAAAATACATTTGCATTAAAGGTTACCATTTTTTTCAGTATTGAATTGTCAAGTTTACTAATTGATATAGTCGAGAAATTACTGGATTCATCTGGATCGCAATCAGAAAGTGTAGAAGCATCTTTTCAACCACTTTTCCTTGCAGCAAAGCAAAGTATTACAGATACCGGCTCAATGTGTTCAAAAGATGAAAAGCCATTGAGTTATTCTAATAAGCCTAAGGTAAGCTCTAATATTTTTGGTGATTCTACTTCTCGATCCTTCAAGTTTAATTCTGGCACATTTTCTTTGTCGTCAAATCCCGACCCATCTTCCAAGTTCACCTTTTCATCCAGCACTATGCCTAGTAAAGACCAGATGACTATGAATGGGACAAATAGCAAATCAACAAATGAGCCACGACATTTCAAGTTCTCGACAACCGCGTTTCCAAAACTTCAATGACTGCATCTTCAACAGTATCATATGAGCATCTCAAAGAGTGCATGGAAACAATCAAAAAACTTGAAAATGACAATACTACAAAAGATCTAAAAATTCGGCGTCTTCAGGAGAAACAGTACGCTCTTGAAGTGGAAATCCAGACTCTAAACAAAATTTACTAAACTAGAGAAAGCAATAAGATCTCAGCCCGTCCAGACAAAAAGCGTTATTCCTATTGATGCGTCTATCAAAGATTTAGAGACAAATCCTATTGTCAAAACATTGGTAGAGAATTCTAATCTAAAAGATAATGAGCTAAAAAGCATTATTGCAGAATCTCTGCTTTTGGCTAAAAATGCCAGTCAGCTTAATAAGAGACTTCTGAGCTTTTAAGCCAATAAAGATATTGCTAAGGATGGTACTTCTTCCCTAGTAACAGACGCCAAGCTTGCCCAAAAATTTAGTTCTGAACCAAACGCACAATCTGTGGTCAAAGTCTCTACCGAAACAGCATCTAAGCCGGTGAACAACGATGCGATGAAGCCGGTTAAAGAAGGTGCTATAAAATCTAATCAAGAAATCAAAGTATCAGGAGAAACTAATTCAAAGCCGTCTCTTCAAATTTTTGGGTCTGTTTTCAAGAATTCTGACAAGTCATCTGAACTGGACAGCATCAAATCATTCCAGCAAAGCGCAGATAACTTGTCTTTACCAGGCGACCCCATGTCATTTAAGAATGCTATTTTTACACTATCAAAGCAGCAGGTTTGCAAGGAAGTTAGTGAATCTGCAACCACCAGGCCTGCTGATGGACTAAAGAATTTCATTCCAGCATTTAGTTCCCAGGCGAGCACACAGAAGAATGATGATGCCGCTGGCAAATCTGATATCAAAACCAAGGAAGACTCGGCTGTGAAGAGAACTCTATGGGCTCTGGCGAAACCCCTGATCCAAATGCTACCCAAAACACTGTCAAAACCTCACCATATTTGGCCAACGATAATGCTATATTCAACAATAAGAGCATTTTAACTAACTCACAATCTCTTGAAGCTGAAACAATGAGTACATCTGCTGAAATTAACCACTTTTCTTTGGAAATTGATTTTACTGCTGCCAAAAGAGGACATAGAGGAGCTGCTTTGCATTAAACCTAAATCCAGAGACAGTGTCAGAGCTGGAAATGGCTTTTATAAGATTTTGCTAGGGACTCGTGGGAGTGGTGTTATTATTGGCACCAAAGAGTACTATGACAAACTTGTTAGTATGTACGGAAAGGATTCAATAATGTCAGTGGTTAGAAATAAGAATCTAGTTTTTGTCTGTACAAGAAACAAATCAGTGTTGCTGCACACTCTTGCCTGGGCTGAAAAGCTACATCCGGCTTTGTTTGGATGGGATTATTCATTTTTTCATAAGCCTAAATTAGTTCTTATGGCTGTTGCTACAAGCAAGATTAAGAATATTAGGTGTAATGTCGAGTCTTCTCTCCTGTTGAAATTGGCCAGAGATCCTATTGTCATGTCAAAACACAAATCCGGCTATGTGGTTTTGATTACATTTGAGAATCACGAGGATTACGTGGCTTCATCAGGCAAATGGATTTATGTTGAAAACGAGCTATGTGAAAAACACGAATATAGAACAAACCTTCCAAGGCCAGAATGGCATAAAATTCTAAGTTGAATCCTATAAGTATCAGTCATATATCTCAACCTTCATGTTAGAAATAATGGTTGGAAGGGTCTGAAATTTTATCTTTACCTGTCTCCACGATATTAAAACTATAGCCATATTTTGAAGTCACCACAAAGAAACAACTTTTAACAAAGAAGGTTATAGTAAAAGATATAATGTTTTGGCTACATTCGAGAATTTACTTAATATTAGATAAATTCTGTAAATTCTTTTTTTTTTCTCTCTATGAAAATGAAAAATATGAATTCTGAATCACCGGTCAAGAAAACTGACGAAGTAGCACTCTAAGTACGCGTTTGGAGGGTTCTACATTTAATTATGCTCAATTCTTCAAGAATAATTCCTTGTGCTGAGAGAAACCTGAAATAAAATACATCTAGTAGATTTATAACAGAGAGAGGTAGGCAGTAAAATTTTAACAAGCTGCTCTAATTAAGCAAACTACAAGCAAAAAAAAAATGCGGTAAAGAGTTTAAGAGTCTAGTAATTGCACCAAGACTCTTCTTGGTATTAATAATTATTTGAATATCAAATTTCATCTGCTAGAGAGTGCAAAGTATCTTACTTTAAAATGTGTTGTGATGTTTCCAGCAAAGTACGCTTATATTAATAACTTTGCTAAATGACAAATCTTATCTGGAAATGACTTTCAAAAAACTACGATGTAGTCTCAACAGCTTTGCAATCCGCAGAACCATCTTGAGAACGATTTACAAAAGCTGAGCAGATGCAAAATATTGACGACGATATGAATTGGAGCAAGCGACAATCTTGGAAGTGATAGAAGTATGATTTGCTTACACAGAAGCATAAAAGCTGAAAAGTACAGTGCGGGATGCGCCAAAAATAAGAATGACGGAAAGGCTACGAAAAGACAAGAAAATTCATACAACACTATTCATATACCAAAAAAAAAAACTATATAATGATTTTAACCTACTAAAGACTTTTATGAAAATTGCTTCTTGCCATATCTCGAGCAAGCTGTTCAAGCTTTGCACAGGCTCTGGTATTTTTGGAAACTTTTTCAGAAAAATTTTTATCATTAAGCGAAGTCACTACTGTGAGCTTAGCCAGCTGAAAATAATGTTAGATTTTTTTTTTTTTCTGGTTGGTCTCTAAACTCTTCTTTATATCTAAGCGATCCTGGTGGAGTGGTCAAATAATGTAGGGTTTATGTAGAATATGTATCTTATCCCTTTTCAATAATTGTTTTTTTCAAGTTCATTTATGCGTAACACGCGTATCTTGCGTATCTAGAACGATCACTAAGCTCACATACAATAATTACGTATGCACTATTACACGATTTTTATTTTCAAGCAAACAGTACACTTGGTGGATTTTTTCAGATATTGACATAGATCAAGGCTTTTTTTTCTATTTTGCTTTAACATTGGTATTCTATGAGCATTCTATTGGAGACAATTATAAAACTAGCAAAGGAAAATGCTACTAAAGATCTGGAAATCCGGAATTTTCAGGAGAAACAGCACGCCCTTGAAGTGGAAATCCAGACTCTCAAGTCTTTGTTTGAGACAAAATTCGCTGAACTAGAGAAAGCAATAAGATCCCAGCCCATCCAGACAAAAATTTTTACCTCCATTGATGCGTCTATCGAGGCTTCAGAGGTAAATCCTGTTGTCAAAACATTGGTAGAGAATTCGGATCCAAAAGATGATGAGCTAAAGGGCATTATTGCAGAATCTCTGCTTTTGGCCAAAAATGCCAGTCAGCTTAATAAGAGACTTCTGAGCTTTCAAGTCAATAAAGATATTGCTAAGGATGATACTTCTTCCCTGGTAGCAGGCGCCAAGCTTGCCCAAAAATTTAGTTCTGAACCAAATGCACAATCTGTGGTCAAAGTCTCTACCAAAACAGCATCTAAGCCGGTGAACAACGATGCAATGAAGCCGGTTAAAGAAGGTGCTATAAAATCTAATCAAGAAATTAAAGTATCAGGAGAAACTAATTCAAAGCCGTCTCTTCAAATTTTTGGGTCTGTTTTCAAGAATTCTGACAAGTCATCTGAACTGGACAGCATCAAATCATTCCAGCAAAGCGCAGATAACTTGTCTTTACCAGGCGACCCCATGTCATTTAAGAATGCTATTTTTACACTATCAAAGCAGCAGGTTTGCAAGGAAGTTAGTGAATCTGCAACCACCAGGCCTGCTGATGGACTAAAGAATTTCATTCCAGCATTTAGTTCCCAGGCGAGCACACAGAAGAATGATGATGCCGCTGGCAAATCTGATATCAAAACCAAGGAAGACTCGGCTGTTGAAGAGAACTCTATGGGTTCTGGCGAAACCTCTGATCCAAACACTACTCAAAGCCCTGATAAAACTTACGATAATGTTGTTTCCGATAATGATAACATCTTGCCTATTTCAGACTCCCGCAAAACTGAAGCAGTGACTGCATCTTCTCCCACCAATCACTCTTCTGTGGAACTTGATTTTACTGCTGCCAAAAGAGATGATATAGAAGAGCTGCTTTGTATTAAACCTCAAGACAGAGCCAGCGTCCGAGCTGGGAAGGGATTTTACAAAATTTTACTACAAAGTATTGATAATGATGTTATGATTGATACCAAAGAGTGTTATAACAAACTTGTTAGTATTTACGGAAAGGATTCGATAATGTCAGTGGTTAAAAACAAGAATCAAGTTTCTGTGTGTACAAGAAACGAATCAGTGTTGCTGCAGAGTCGAAGTCATGGATGGGCCAAAGAGGTAGATCCGACTTTGTATCGACGAGAATCTGCCTTTTTAGATAAGCCTAAAATTGTTCTTAGGGAAGTTCCTACAAAAGAAATCAAAATTATCAAGTCTGATGTCGAGTTTTTTACCCGGTTAAAGCTGACCACAAATCCTATTGTCATGTCAAATAACAAATACGGCTACGTTGTTTTGATCACATTTGAGAATCACGAGGATTACGTCGCTGCATCAGAAAAAAGGATTTATGTTCAACGTCAGCTTTGTCTAAAATACGAATATATAGTGTCACTAGGAGCAGAAAAACTCAGAAAGCAGCCGAAATCACTAGTTGTCTCAAAAAAAGGATTTAAGCTGAAGTAATAGCAGCCTGTAGATTGAGCTACAATGCCGAAGCAATGCCAGCCCTCTCCGGGGCGTCATGGCAAAAGCGAACCGTCGTGGTACAGTTGAGAACTGGACACGGTGCTCTTAGATCTTACTTCAAGAGAGTGGGAATCTCAGAAACAAACCACAACTGCGAATGCGGTCAACCCGAAACGCTCGATCACCTCCTGAAGAACTGCGCACTCTGTGAGTATGGGCGAAGATATCTGAAAGAAATCTTCCCAGGACTTGATCTCAGTGCCCTTCTTGATAGCAAGAAACGCATTGAAGCAGTAGTCAAGTTTTTCGACTTGCTACCACATCTCAACTGATGGTTAGCTTAACAGCATAGCTTGTCAAGGTTTTACCAACTTGCCCTCCCATTGTGATACACAGACTGCAGTAGTGATCTCGAAGGATTTTTCTTGATGCACGAGCTGATTCCGTGGAGGATTCGGCGCCATCGAATGTCGAAACCCCAAATACTTGTTGGAACTACTGCTTGATCAGCCTCGCGGAGGACAGTGCTCCAGAACTAGATTTCTTTTTTTATATCCTTATTATTTTATTTAATTTTTTATTTTTTATTTTGTAACTATTAGATATTGGGACAATAAACAGATTTATTATTATTATTACTTATCTTGCCAATTGTTGGACTGGGGCAGACGGCAAGCTTAGAACAGTTTGAATCTGTTGGAAGCGACGATAGACTACGAGTCTAAGTTTTGTGTGCATTTGAAGGGCGTTGTTTTTAAACCCAAAAAATAGTTGTATAATAGACGAACTTGGAAAAATGCACAGAGGTACGTCTAGTCAAACAATGAGACAGTTTCATGTTTTGTGTTCGACTAGTGCTTGAGTATGCCAGTCTCGTCTAGTATTAGAAGCTCACGGTTCAATGGAAAAAGTAAATGCAGAAAATTCAGAATGCTCCCTTGCGCAAGAAAAGGAAAATGTTTAAATCAGCGCCAATGAAGACAATGTAGCGTGATGCCGATATATTACCTCTGGACGTCAGCATGAAAAAAATTCACAAAAGATTTGCTATCCTAACCATCAGAGGCGTGAGCTCAAGAAACTCCATACAGAGACAGACCAAAAAAGACCGCTTTGCAGAGATCGATCATGAGCATTTGCAAAAAATCAAGCAGATGGAAGGCATTAGGTAGATAGAAAATCTGTTAATTGTCCTAATATTTAAAAGATACATAAAAAAAATTATGGAAGGCATTGACAACAATATTTATTGTAGCAAACGACCACCTTGGAAGCGACCATGGTATGATTGTACTGAAAAATAACATGCAGAAATGCGAAGGCTGAAAAGTTCATTGCGGAATACGTAAAAAAATCAATATAGTATAGACTATAAAAAACGGGAGGACTTATAGTTATAATACTACTTTTTATAAAAAGCTATATTGTAGGAGGTATCATGATCTATTGAAATCCTTTACGATGACTGCACCTCTCCATACTCCGAGCAAGCTGTTCAAGTTCTGAACAGTCTATGGTGTTATTCAAATATCATCACCGCACAGGGTCACTATCGTGGGTCTAGCCAGCTTAAAGCAGTAGAACACATTTATAAAATACCTTGTTTTCTACAAAGCGCAAATTCTCAATATAAGTCTACCTGAAGTTGGTCTCTAAGTTCTTTTGTTCCCCGTTTATCTATGCGTAACATGCGTATCTTACGTATTTAAAAAAAAGATTACTAAGCTTGGGCACAAATATTACGTATGCACTACGCTTTTTATTTTCCAGCGAACTTTACAACTGCTGAATATTTTTTTTTAGCAAAGACATGAATCAAGGTTATCTTTCTATTTTGCTTCAACCCTTGAACTAGCCTAAGCATAAATCTGAATTGAACGTTATCAGTTATTTCCATTTTTCAAACGTACAAGTTCATAAATTGATATGGTCGAAAAATTACAGGTTCCATCTGGACTGCAATCACATAGTCCAGTAGCTTCTTCCACATCTCAACCACTTTTCCCTGAATCGAAGCAGAGTATTACAAAGACTGGCACAATGCAGTCAAAAGAAGCAAATTCATTGAGTCATTCCGATGATTTTAAGGCAGGTTTCACGTTTAAATCGTCTGAGTTTAATTCTGGCACATTTTCTCAATTTTCAAATTACGATCCATCTTCAAAGTTCCCGTTTTCATCCAGGACTACGACTAGTGAAGATCAGGCTACTATGAATAATAAAAATGACAAGTCAGCAAATGGCCCAAGGTATTTCGAACATCCGAAGCCTTTATTTCCAACAAGGGTAAATACAGAACTATCCTCTCATCTCAACGAAGACTACGTGAAGAAAATCGAAAAACTAGAGAGAGACAATGACAAAAAATATATAAAGATCGTGGTTCTTGAGGCAAAACAAAGTGAACTTGAGGCGAAACTTCACACTCTAGAATCGAAATTTGAAGCGAAGATTGCTCAACTAGAAAAAGCTATGATAGCTCTCCAAACAAAACCCGCCAATCCTGTCGATGCTCCTATCCATGCTCCAGAGCCGAATCCCATTGTCAAAACAGTAGTAGAGAATTCTGATCCAAAAGATGATGAGCTAAAAAGCATTATTGCAGAATCACAGCTTTTGGCTAAAAATGCCGACCAGCTGACTAAGAGACTTCTGAGCTTTCAAGGAAATAAAGATATTGCTACGGATGATACTTCTTCCGTAGTTACAGACACTAAGCCTTCTCAAAAGTCTAATTCTGAACCAGTTACACCAACTGTGGTCAAGGCACCTGCCGAAACAGCAGCTGAGTCTGTGAAAAACAATGAGAACAGGCAATTTGAAGAAGGTGTGATAAAGTCTCAGGATGAAACCAACTTATCTAGAGAAACCGGTCCGAACCCGCCTCTTCAAATCTCTGGGCTTGTTTCAGAGAATCCTACCAAATCATCTGAACCAATCAGTAATAAAGCATCCCCGAAAACTGCAGTCAACTCGTCTTTATCAACCGACTCTAATTCAGTTAAGCCTGCTATATCTACACCATCAAAGCCGGTCTGCACCAAATCAAACCAGCAGATTTGCAAGGAAGTTACTGACTGCAGTCGGTCTAGTCCTAGCAGATCTGCAACTACCAAGCCCGCTGAGGAACTGAAGAAGCCTATTTCTACATCTGATTCCCAGGAAAGCACAAAAAATAATGATACTGCTGACAAAGTTGAGATCAAAACCAAAAAAGCCCCTATCGTTGAAAAAGATTCTAAAAGTTCTAGCAATAAGCCCAGTCCCAATATTGTTAAAAAATTGAATACACCTGAAGTCACCGCCAAAACTCCATTATCATTGACCGAATACAATGGTGTATTTGGTAATAGTATCTTTTTCCCTAACACGCAAGCGCCCAATAATGCGAAAGCAAATACAATCGCTAAAGGGACTTTTTTTTTTACCGCTGCTCAGAGAGATGATATAGTAAAGTTGCTTTGCATTAATCCTGATGAAAGAGAAAAAGTCAGAGATGGAAAGGGATTTTACAAAATTTTACTAGGGACTGGCGGGAAAGATGTTATGGTTAATCCCAAAGTCTGTTCAGAAAGGCTTACCAGCATGTATGGCAAGGATTCGATGTTGTCCGTGATGAGAAATGATACTCTAATTTCAGTATGCACAAGAAATGAATCGGTATTTCTGGATGTTTTCAGATGGATGAAAAAATTACACCCGGCCTTGTTTTTATTGGATGGCGCCTTTGTAGACAAGCCTAAAATGATTCTTATGAATGTCACTACAAAAGATATCAAAAAGATTCGCACTGATGTCGAGGATTCTATCTTATCTAATTTGGAAAATGATCCTGTCATTTTGTCACGTCACAATTTTGGCTTTGTTGTTTTGATAACGTTGAAAACTCACAGTAGTTATGTGGATGCTTCAAAAAGAGATATTCACGTCGAAAAAAGGCTATGCGAGAAAGTCGAATATAGGACGCAAATTGAAAAAGCAGGGTGGAAAAATTTTTAAAATGATATCGATTATTTGTTTGTACTATAATTAAATAGATAAATATAAAAGCTGTTTATTGTCCTAATATCTAGAAGTTACATAAAAATAAAAATACCAAAAGGATATAAAAAGAAGACATATAACTCTAACATTTATCTCAATGAGACAGACAAGGTAACGCTCTCAGCGCATTTAAGGGGTTTTGATATTCGATGGCGTCGAATTTTCCATGGGAAGTTCCATGTGCTAAAGAAAATTTAAGATAACACCTGGTGGTTCAATACCAGAGATTGACAAACAACAAAACCTCAACAAGCTGCTCTAATCAAGCGAACCATCAGCAAAGAAGTTGCGGTAATGAATTTAAAAACTTGACTACCGCTCTAAGGGCTTTCTTGGTATCAAGAAGAATTTTGGGATCAAGCTCTGGAGAAACTTTTCTCAAGTAGTTTCGCTCTGCAGGATGCAAAGGGCACTCCTTGAGAACGTGTTCAACTGTTTCCAGTTGACCACACTCGCAATAATGATTTCGCTCGTTGATGCACCTCATTTGGAAATACTTTCCAAGAGCGCCATGGCCTGTGCGAAGCTGAAACAGCTTGCTCAAAGTATGACGAGGCACGGTACTCAT
>JAKUCA010000276.1:0-18696 GCA_030567025.1 Geotrichum europaeum
ACAACAACAACAACAACAACAACAACAACAACAACAACAACAACAACAACAACAAATTTTGGATGGATGAAATCCATTCTATGTACATCTATTCCCCACCTTTTCATCGTTGTTGTAAATTATAGATACAGGTTTTCCCCGTCTTGGTAGAATAAAGTAAAACGGCTTCAGTATTGCGTAATGCTTCCTTGGCCAGTGCCGCCTGGATATCGAGCAAGTACCATTTTTGGCTGGGTGAAGTGCCCACCACGCGACGTTTCCATTCATCGGGTTGATGCGGGGACGTGACGGTTATTGCCTCCATGGTTTCATCCTTGACATCTAATGAGTAGACAGGCGCGGCGCCCAACTTGCGTAGGAATTCCTGCGTCTTTTCTGATGCCGTTTGCTCAAGTAACCATCGGTTCTTTTTGCCACCCTTGAGCTTGCCCGATTCGTTCAAGATAACCACCGAATTGGGCGCCGAGATGGCACCGCCAACGGACCCGTCGTCAGACTCCTCGTTGGCGGCGCCAAGCCCGCCCGTCGCCTCGCCCGTCGCCGCATACTTGGTCAGCATCGCGCCGCTACCGCCGCCGCCATTGCCCACGGGCCGCGAGCGGTCGCGCTCCGATATCATGTTTAGCAAAAACGGAATCAGCTCGTCCACTGCAAGATCAAAATCATTCTTGGGCTCAAGCGTCTTGATACGTAGTGGCCGAAAATTGGCCGATGAGTAAGAACTCTGTTGCTTGACAATAACAACACAATTAATATGGTCCTTTTCAGCAATGGCCACAACCTCCTCCGACGAAACACACCCACGAACGTAGTCAGTCCGAATATTGTGGCTCCATAGCTCGCGCATAATGTTGAGGCAAAGCTTCTCAGTAGCTGACTCCTTGAAACTTGTTATCAGTACGTCACAGCGTGATGGGTTCATTAGCGCCGAGGGCGGGACAGTCTCCTGCTGAACCGATTTTTTCAAAAATTTATTGCTCGATTTTTTCGATTTCCGCAACGACTGCTCGCGGTAGCCCAACAGACAATCCATCAAACGGTCTGACGGCATTGTAAACCCGACGCCGCGGGCAGGCGGACCCTGCTGTAGCGACATGTGACTTAACGACTTTATCAAATGGTCGTAGCGACCGCCGGCTGCCAGCAACACGCGCTTCTTCTCCTCGTATACGACCTGAAACATGATGCCAGCCTTGTAGAACCGCGGGTTGTAATTGCTTAGCGGCGCAAAGTAAACGCGTTTCGTAATGCCCAGCTCCCGTAGGTACATAATCACAGCGCGGATATTAGCAATACCATCCTTGAACGACTTGCCAAGGTCAGTGTCGCCCATGAGCTTGAGCAAGCGCGCCTCAGCCTTGTCGACAAAATCGCGAAAACCAAACAGTTCCAATTCATTCAAAGCAGTGGAAGAAAGCGAAAACTCTGCCAGCAGTTCCTGCTTGATGTTCTGCTGCGCGGGGCCAATACCCGACTGGCCAAGCAACATTAGCGCCGATGCCCACTGGTGGTCGCGGAACGAGCAGTGCCGGAGGATGGCATCCAATACACTGACATGGTTGATATATATTGCCATTGACTCTTGTTTAAACCCGGGGAAGAGGTTGATCGCCTCGTCCAGGACTTTTATTACCTCTGCCTCATACAAATCAGAGTTGGCCGAGCCGCTGGACACAATATCAAAACAAATTTCCTGGTATTTACGCGGCACTGTCCCCTTTTGTTTTTCGTCGGCGCGGTACACATACCCAAAGTTAAAACACTTTTGAAACGGGGGTGGGCGCTCGGCCACTTTACTAGCAAATGGCAGCGTCAAATCAAATGGCATTTGCAAAATATTGCCCGTCGTGTCCATGAGCTTGACAACACTGGGACTATCGTAATAACTCGAACAGGGGAAAATAGGGGCCCGCTCGTCTATCTCAATCGCACCGTGGCGTTTAAACACTTCAGTAATTGACTCAACCATTTTGGCATGCAGCAAATGATCGGTTGTTGTTTTCAAATTGCTAAATTTGAATTTGTCGTAGAGAACAACCGATGCTCCATCCAATTTCTTTGAGAATAAAGCTGAATAAACCTGCGAAATCCAAGGCGAATCGCGCTTGGTGTCAATAATGCTCTGTAAAGTCTCACGCACAATTTCGTCTTTATGGGGAGCCGGCACGAGCTTTGAGTTGAGCAAATCACGCGCCGATGGTCGCTTAGCCGGATTGTGGTCAAGCAGTTGATAAATAATTTCTCTTTCCTTCTCGTATTTAGACACTAAAAAGCTCTGTGGGAACCGAATGTCGGCGGTTCTCAGCCCGCGGATTGTGTTGACGCGTTCCATGCCTGTGTCCATTTGAAAAACCATTTCAAAAAAGATGATGCCTAATGAATACATATCGACCTTGGCGTCATAGAATATGCCACCCCCGCTTTTGGCTGAGTTAGAAGGCTTAATTAGCATCTCGTTGGCAATGTAGAGAGTTGTGCCAACCTCCGTTGTCAGATCCTCGCCATCGGGAGAAGGATTGGTGGCCGAGCTCATCAGCACGTTCTGGCCAATACTCTTTGCAAGACCAAAATCACCTACCTTGACGTTGCCTGACTGGTCAATAAAAATATTCATTGGCTTCAGGTCGCGGTGAATGATGCCCTCATGATGTATATGATTTAGCGCTTCTAGCGTTTGGCGAAAGAGCCGCCAGTACTCCTCAGGCTTGGAATACAATCCTTCGCGAATCAAGTCGGCTAGTGTATGTTTTTCACAGTATTCCATTTGGATGAACAGCGTGCTCATATTGGCCCGAGTTTTTGGCTGACGCGGTTTTGTACGCGAGATAGTTGATGCTTCATCCTCGTCGTCATCCTCTTCGTCCTCGCTGCCTGATGAGGATTGTTCTTCTGTAGAATCATCTTCTTCATAAGAGTCGTCTTCCTCATTGGAGCTGTCGCCAAATTCAATCTGGATACCACTCTCGCCATGCATGGACTGCGACAAGAAGCTAATCGGCTTGCTCATCGACTCGCCACCATTGTACTTGCTATGCGATTGAGAGTAAAAGCTAATAGAGTTAGCAAGCGCAAGCTGGTGGCTCAGCTCAGTATCGGTATCACTATCGTCGTCGTCATCAGAGGTGGCCGCAACAGCATCGGAGTATATCTGAAAGTCGTCTTCTAGCCATGCGCCAAAATACCGGACCACATATTGGTGGTTCAATCGTGAGAGCAGCCAGACCTCTTGCAAGATTGAATTCAACTTGGACTCGGACGCGTGAATCTTCTTAATTGCATAGTACCGGCCGTCGAGCTTGTTCCGGGCTTTAACAACCTCGCCAAACGCGCCTTTGCCCAGGCTCGAGCTCTCGTCAAAATCATGAGCATAACGGGAGTAATACATGGGTGGCTGAATGGACACGGCGCGCTTTGGGTCTGCGCTAAAGCTTCTTCGGACTCGGTTGGTAGACCGCCGTCGGAATGCAGCCGTAGACCCACCTGCTCCACCATTAGTTGATTGCGACTTGTCTATCGAAGCGTTTATCGATGAGTCGTCCACTTCGAGACGCAAGAACGAGCATGTCAGCAAGTCTAGTGCCGACGAGCGCTTCTTTGGGATCGGCTTGAACATGGAAACAAAAAAGTCCTTGAGACTTTGCGAAAAATCATTGTTATCAAGAAACTCCTGAGGTGTATCATACATGAGTGTGACGCTCTTGCCGGCAATCATTTCAGCAAAGGCGACACCAAAATTGAAAATATCGCATTTCTTTGTGATTGATGAGCCAGTCTTATCAAGCTCCGGCGGCTGCCAGCGTTGCGAGGTGGATGACACAATCGGGATTTGATTGAATGGATGGTCCTGGTTGAGTTCGGTCAGTCTTTCACCGTAGCTGACATGCCGCAGCTTGACTTGCGTTTCTCCCAGCTCTTTGTTTCTATATAGCACAATGTTCTCAGTGCGAACCGATTTATGGGGGAAGCCAGATTTATGAATGTATTCCAGGGCTTCCAGTAGTTGAGTGGCCCAAGCTTTGGCGATTTTAACATTAACAGTGCCAACAGTCTCGAGCAGATCGTGGACAGTTCCCATGGGCGACGTTTCCGACAGTAAATTGATTCTCCACTCTATAGCCGATGGAACGCGCGAAATCGCGCTAGCGTAAAGAGGTACAATGTTGGCATGGTGCAGTTTGCGAACCGCTTCGAGGTCGGTTTCGAGCTGGTAAATTTTCTTTGTTCCATCTGCCGTCTGCCAGTAGTTTTCATCAATTGTAATTTCACTCAGCAAAAGCGATACATCCGTCGATACCTCGTCCTTTATTAGCGGTTTAACTATAAAGTGCTTGCCAAAAAAGTCGAGCTTAGCCGGGATCTTGTTAATAACTGACTTGAACTCAAAGAGGTGGCCATTGGAGTTGCGGATGGAAACTGGGCGATCAAAAGTAACAACGTCATCAGAGGTGTCGGTATTTTCGAGTGAATTTGCATTGGCGATATAAAGGTTTGCCTGTGATTCCTTGTCCTTGCGGCGCTTAAGTTCCTCCTTGACCATTTGGTCAAGCATGCGTTCCTCCTCCTTAACATCTTGTTCATGTTTGTGGCGCTTGGCCTCTTCGGCGTCTTTCTGTTTCTGCTCCTCAGCTTTGATGCGGTTAAGCCTTTGATCTTCAAGACTCTCGTTGTTAGTCGCTGCTTCATAAGTGTCGAGGGCCTCTTGAACTCTAGACGTTATTTCAAAGATCATTGCGGTTTCCTTGTTGTCCTTGATGGTGCGCTTGATTAGACTTTTGAGCTCCTTTACGTGTGACGGAAGCAACCCCGTGTTTTTTTTAACGGTGACAAGAGGCGCAGATCGTGGATATGTTGCGGTCATCTCAATGGCCAGAACGACAGAGAGCTTTTTGCTCGTGTCCGCTGTTGATGTGAGCGTGATTTCAAAGCTCGGGCTCGGTTCTTGCTGTGAGCAACAGAGTTAGCAACGTTCACCAATCGACACCTCATCAATACATACGTTCCAAGCAGACGGTTTGGTCTTATCTTTAAAGTCATCTTGGTAAATAGCTTCTAGTACGTCGACCTCTTCTTTCTGGCTCTCCAGGTAGTCGGGGCTCATTGTGGCGACGGGTCGTATGATAGGGAAAGAGCAGTTTCTAAATGTCAATAAGCTCTAGGATTCGGGGAAAAGAGCGTTTGACAGGAGTTGTACAAAACTATTCTTTCTTGTTGTTAATTGTTTACGGAAATATCGAGGGGTCAAAGCAAGCAGATGGGGTCTCTACGGCCAATGGTTAGAAGGCGGTCTCGTGAGTCGGGAAGGGATAGGATGAGTCCCTAGATAGTGGGGGGTTTACATACACTGCTGAAGGTATTTAGGCAAACATTGATTCCAACCTGTATAGTCAAATGGACGGTACTGAAAAATAAAATGAATTGAAAGTAAATAATAAGGGAAATATGTGCAAAGAGTTGAAGGAAATATCTAGGGAACTAAAAGAAAAGAAGAAAGGAACAGCAAAAAGTTTTTTTTTGTATTCATCTTATTTTCGTCTCCCAAACTAGGGAAACTGGTTCGTACTTTCAGTATCGGAACAATCACCAAGTTGGCAAAATTGACTTACGGTCAGACAAACGCCAGCAAACGTCGCAATTGCGCATCAAGGCAACCACGACAAGGGTAATGGCTTCGTATAGAATAAAATGAATGTTGTATTAAAATGCTATACTTCTATCCCAGACCGCCCCATGCGCCGCGGATGCGCCGGGCCAGCTGTATATCCTTCTGCATAATTGTCACTCGTTTTGCGTGAATGGCACACAGGTTTGTGTCTTCAAACAGGTGCACTAAAAACGCCTCTGCGGCCTCCTGAAGAGCCAGAATCGCGACAGACTGCCACCTCAGCTGCGGCCGATCCACGCCTAAGTAGTCTGACACCACCTCGCGTACCTGCACAAAAAAAAAAAAAAAAAGAAAAGAGAATATTAATGGTCGAGTTTTTCTTTATCAAATTAAATCGAGACTCGGTATACTTACCAGTCGCGCAAACGGCAGTTTTCGTATTAATAGATCTGTAGATTTCTGATATGTTCTGATTTCCCTGAGCGCTACCGTTCCTGGCCGATAGCGTCGCTTTGGTTGTGCTGGCGTCGGATCACCACCTGGAGAAAAAAAAAAAAATCGTCAGTAAAATAAAGCACATTCACTTGGCCACAGACTATCAAAATACCCACCTCTAACACGCGTCGTTGAAGACCTGCTGCCGGCACCGGATTTACTGCCTGATGATGCTGATGTCCTTTTCCGACTCGTTGATGGCGAGCCTGTCGTAACGGCTTGCTGCCGCGACGCTATGAACTTTGTGACCTTGCCGCCGCGCGGACCTGATTCCCCCGACGTCGTTGTTCGTGCCATGGTAATGTTATAAAAAATAGATTAATGGAGGACTAATGAGCTTTCTATCTTGCTTGAGGTCCGGTGGAGGAGCGTGTCGTGAGAGCCTGCGTAATGGTCGAGATGTCTTTGAAAGAGTAATGGGAAGGAAAAAAAAAACAAAATTTTGGCGCGTTGTTGGTGTTTTTTTTTTTTTTTTTTGTTTACGGAGCCGTTTTAGGAAAAACTCAGAAGGTAAACATGAGTTTGACGCATTTGATTCGCATTCAGCTCGCACTTCAGCAAAGATTGAGAATTGAGAAGGAAGAGCTTTAAAAAGGTTTTAATAAAAGGAAGCAGTAGGGCTTTTGATAATGGTTAGTTGAGTTCAGTTTTTTACTCTTTTTTTTTTTGTCTCACTGTGGACATATTAAAGTAACAACGCGTTTGTTCTTCTTTCTTTCCATCAACACCAGAAAAACTAAAATTCCTTTTGCTCGTCAATTCAAGTCAAATTCAGATAATCTCAAATACTAATTTGGTTTTTATTGTTTTTAATTACTGAAATACTGATGGCATGCGCTTTTATCATCTTCAAGCGCGTTAAAGAGATTTGTTTCTTTGGTTGATCTGACGACCTTGCTTCTTACGCTACTTAGTAAACCCATTAACTTGTCTAGTCTGGCAATACTAACTCTTCTATTAAAAATTCCTGTATTATTAGTTATCCATATTCATGAGATTTAAAAGGGTACCTATGGCCTTTTTCTCCAAGCACTCTTGACCTTTGGTTTTTGTAATTCTGAGCCAGAACAAAAAAACACTTTTCTAAAGCCCAAGTCCCAAAGCACAAAGCCATTGAGCTTTTTCACGCCGTTGAAATTTTCCCGACTTGAAAACACAAAAAAACAATACTTTTTTCAGCCCTGATCCCGCAGTAGTAATCCAGACCCAAAAATACTGCCTATTAGTTGCGCGACAGGGATTTTATTTCGCTACAGTATATATAAGCCATGTCCGAATTCAAAGATTCTTCTGTGGCTGCGCCGAGCAAACGCCAGCAGCGCCGACAGGCTGCCCGCAAGTACGTCTACCGCGCACCCACGCTTGCAGACCGGCTCGCGATACTTTCCCAACACGCTGCTGCGCTCAAGCACTCCGCCGTCGCAGCACGAATTCGCGCGGGCCTCGAAGCATACTTTGAGTCAGTGGAGGTTATAGAACCAGCTTCACTGGAAAAGAGCAAATCATTACCGGAGGAGAATACAAATGATCCCGGCGCCGAGGGTATATCGCAAAAGCCGGTGCCGAGCCTGCGAATACGGTGCCTTGCGCTGGGATCGCCTACAGAAAGCGGCATTGCAATGTATCAACTGGCGTTGCTGATGCTTGTTGCCGAGTGGTTCAGTCCCAGTTGCCGTGCTGCGCGCCAACAAGAAAAAGAGCAAAAGGAGCAGCAGCAACAACAGCAGAAGGGTGAGAAAGGGAAGGAGGAACAAGAAGCAAAAGCTACGGTCGAGAATGCTGCAAAAACTGACGAGGATAAGCCCCAAGATATAGAAAAGACCTCAGGCCCTATATCCACTGATACCGATGCTAGCACAAGCACTACCAGCAGCACTATCAGCGGCAGCAACAGCAGCGGAGGCAGCAAGAAGAAAAAAAAGAAATCCAAGGAGATCAAGCTGACCAAGCTGACGCCGGCACCAGTCCCAGGCAGCCCGGCCCCCAGCTACAAGTCGCTTTCCTCCTATACCCCCGCCGCCGGATCAAATTTTTTATCCGATCCGGATAATACCAGTGCGTGGAAGTTATTGCCTTTGGATGTGGCTGTGACTGCTTATGACCCCGTGTTTTCGCAAGATGATCTCGAGTTATTTGGGGCTTTGGGAATTAAAGTGTCTGAAGACCACGGGTTTGTTGGCGACACAACAACAACAACAACAATCGTATATAGCATTCACGCGCCGCCGTTTTTGACAGAATCTGTACTCGCTGCCACCACTCTCAGCAGCAGCAACAGCACGCGCTACGTCTACATTGGCAACGTACTTGAAAACTACGGCACACACCTAAGCACCGCGGAGCTGCGGACCCGCTATCCACTAATTGACGCTGCGGTTTTGTCATCGCCGTTTCCTAGCTCCGGGCCGGCGGCGAGAAAGCACCAACAGCAGTCGACAGCTGATGCCGAAACAACAGCAGCAGCAGTGCCGTGGACCTGGTTCCCTGTGCCTGATGCACTTTCGGCCAATGAGCCCTGGATGACCGCCGTCAACGATCTTTGTGTCTACTGGCGCAACCCACACTTTGACCACAAGAGCCCTGCCTCCCAAGATTAAAATATATTCGTTTGTAGATACACATGAGTATAGATAGATAGATTTTACGTGCAATTTTTAATTATTTTTTTTTTAACAAAATATCATAATTAATTGAAAACCACAAAAAAAAAATATATATATATATATATATATATATATAGATAAAAAATAATAATAATAATAATAATAATAATAATAATAATAATAATAAACCAATAGATCCAAAGCAAAGAAAAAATAAGAACAAAAAAAAACTAAAAGGAAACAGCCAATATTTTCCAAATCCAAAACACTAAAGAAATCCACACTAGATCCAGATGTACTTCATGCTGCTCACCGCCCCATGGGAGCAGGCAAGTTGCACATGCCGGGCGACATTGTATAGTTCACTTTTTTTGTTGAAATCAGAGGCCCCACGGCCATTCCCTTTTTTTTTCCTTCTTTTTTTTCATAAAAATTTTTTTATTGCAGCTTTTTCTTTACCATTGGAATTTTCATCGTCGTCATGGCACAGGAAATTAAGCCTTCTCGTAAGACTCCCAGTTGTCGATAATATTCTTAATCTTTTCACTGTTGGTCAGCTTGTAAACCTCCTCAAAGTACTCCTTGGTCAGCTCAAAGGGCTTGGCCGTCAAGTTAGGAATGTACTTGTTGATAAGGTTGGCAGGCTTGACAGCACTCTTGGGAATCTTCTTAACCAAGAAGCGCTGGAAAGGCTTGACACCACTTCTCAGGTAAGAACTGTGGAAGGGAACAGAAATACCCTTGAGAGGAATGACGGCAAAGCCACGCTCAAGGTCAATGGGCTGAGGCTTGGCAAGCGATTTCTTGGCAACCTCGTCAACAATCTCGCTGAGGTGCTCCTTAACAGTCTCAACAGAAACGGAGGCCAGCAGCTTGTCAATTTCAATCTTCTGGACCTTGAGGAAGTTAAGCACGTTGGTCAAAGTGTCCAAGGCACGCAAGTCACCGGCAGTGACGTATTGAGTGTTCTCAACGTTGTAGTTGACAATCTCAATCAACCACTTGGTCTGCTGCGAGATGTGCTCGACAACAAATCTGAGGGCAGCATCATCAAAGGTCTTGGAGATACGGCTAGGGTTAACAGCGCACATACCGTAGTTGGAGCGGCCCATAGAGTCTCTGGGCACAGCAACCTGCATGGTCATACCTCTGTAGAAGACAACGTCGACTAAACTCTCAATGGGCATGACATCACCCAGGGAGGTCAAGGCAGAGTACTCACCAAGCGAGTGACCAGCAAAAGTGGACTCAGCAGCAACAAGGCCCTTGGCCTTCATGTCCTCAAAACTGGCCTTCTCCATGAGAGTAAGGGCAGGCTGAGTGAACTGAGTGGCAGAAAGAAGACCAGTGTCAGACTTGAAAGTGTAAAAGTCAGACTCCTCAGTGATTTCCTTAAAGATCTTCTCGGACTTGAGCTGACCATCGGAATCCATAGACTCAAACATCATGGAAATGTAGTTCTCTCTAATGGCGTTACCCTGGGGACCACCAAAGTGAACAGTGAGCTCCTTAGGGTTGTTTCTCACAATATCAACAATGGAGAAACCGTAGTTGTTGAGGAAGTGGCGGTCAGCACGGTCCCAAACCTCACGAGCAACAGGGCTGGAGTCGTAAAGGTCCATACCCATGCCCTGCTCCTGAGAACCCTGGCCAGTGAAAATGTAGGTAGAGGTAGGCTGCTCAACCTCGGCCTCACCAACGAGAACGGGGGTCTGGGTCTCCTTGTTCAAGCACTCAACCTTGATGATCTTGCGACCGTTGATCATACCAATGTGCTCAAGCTTAACCTCAATGTCATCGTTAGGCAAAACCATGCCGACAAAAGAGCAGTTAAAGGCGCGGACACGAGCAATGTAGTTGTCAGCGGCCCAGACCTCAACGAGGGAACGGACGGCAGCAGAGGAGTACATGCCGTGAGTAATAGTGCCGTGAAGGTCAGCATACTTGGAGAAGACACGAGAAACGTGAATGGGGTTGTAATCACCAGAGACGTTGGCGTAGGGCTCGTTCGAAGAAGGAGCACGGAGCACAAGCTCAGTACCAGCAGTGAGAGGGATGGGGTTCTCAAAAGTAATGGGCTGCTCAATAGTAGCACCGTTACGCTCAAGGTAGTCAATGACAGGGTTGCCATGAGACTCACCAGCCTCGTAGCTGACAGTACCAATCTCGACAACCTCCATAGTGGGAAGCTCAAGCAGAACCTGGCCCTCAGTCTCAACTGAGGAAAAGACATTGTTGTTCTTGAAGCGAACAAAGGACTCGGTACGGAAAGTAAGAGTCTTGCCAAGGAGATCAATCTCAGTGTCATTGAGGTGGAACCACTCCTTAGAGCAAAGGACAGCAACGTCCTTGGCAGTAGCAAGGTGAACCTCTCTGGGAGTCTCAACCTTGCGCTGGAAGGTGTTGTTGAAGTCGACGTACTCGCCTCTGTAGAAGAACTCAGAGGTGACCTCCATGACAGGCTTACCTTCACGAGAAATGACACCAGTAACCTCAACAATCTTGCCATTCTCCTGGTTAACAATGGTTCTCAAGGTGGCAGAGGTAGTGACAACATCGCCCTTCTTCAAAGGCTCAGCACCAGGGGCCATCTTGAAACCGTTGGACAAGTGGACAAGCTTGAGAATATCTCCATCAATAATCTTAGGGAAGATGGACTTGATAATAGCCTTCCAACCAGTAACAATGGCAAAGTCCATGGGAGCGTAAGTAACCTTACCAGGGCGCTCAACAAAGGCCTCACCGTTGTTGCCAACAGCGTGGACAAAGTCAGCAATAGCCTTGCCATCAACGACAATCTCACCTCCGTCAAGAGGCTTAGTGACATCGATATCAGTAGAGAAAGGCTCGTTGCCAAACCAAACCTTCCAGTAGTACTGCTTGATACGGTCGTTGCGGCCCTCCATGACTTCAACAATGGGAGCAAAGCCAAAGTTGGGACGGTAGACGTAGAGCAGCTCAAGAGCAGTAGGCTCCTTGAGAACGGTTCTCTCGTCAATCAGCTGGACCTTGATGGTGTCATCAGCCTTCTTGCTGACGGTAAGAACGGTGGTGCGCTTACCATGGATCAGCTCAGAGACGGAAACAGCAAACTTGTCAGAGGAAGAGGCGTTGGTGATCTCAACGTTCAAGCCAGAGAGGGGAGCAAAGAGCTCACGAATCTTGTTCTTTCTTTGCTTGGTACCCTGAACAATAATGTCAGCAGTGAGCAAAGCATCAAACCAGCCAGGCTTGCCAGAGGCAATGAGGTTGATCCAAGAACTCTCCTCAGGGAGAGAGCTTTCGTTGGTAGAGATCTTGTAAGTGATGTTGTCACCCTCTCTAGAGATGATGACGTTGGAGGTAAGTTCAGCCTCAAGTTCGTCGACAGGAGCCTGTTCGTGGTGGAGACCAAAGGACTCAACAGTGGGAATGGCAGAAACATCGCCGTTGTAGACGTCCTTGATGAGGGCCTTGATGTGACCCTCGTGAATGCCGTCCAAAATTTCACCAACGGGCTCGTCGACCTTGTTAGAGTACTTGACAGCAACAGGACCTTGGAGAATACAAGTACGACCCACATCCTCACCAACAACAGCAGCAAGGTCCTCAGACTGCCACAGAGAGTCCTTCTTGAAGTAGAACTCAAAGTTCTCATCGAGAACAGGAACGAAGGGAACAGGCTTCTGGGTAGGACGGCGACACAAAATAAGGAAGTGATCCTTATCCTGAGCGTTGATGAGCTGCTTAGTGGCAGCAGGGTAGGCAGCGAATAAACTCTCAAGAGCAGTAAAGGGCTCATCAAGCTGAGAGTTGTTCTGGATAACAGCAAGCTTGCCATCGCTGGAAGTGAAACGCTCCTCAAGTCTGCGAATGACATCGGCAGTGAAGTTTCTGAGAGAAACATCAATCCATCTCTTCTCCTTCTTGACGTAAAGAAGCTCAACACAGCGAGAGACAACCTCAGCGTAGGTCATGTCTTCGACATCAACGGCCTCACCAGCAGAATTGCGACCAAACCAAGTCTTCTGGAAATCATCGTTCAGCTTCTTGATAATGTAAGCGCGCTTCTCCTTGAGTGCAGCAACACGCTTGTTTTTGGGCAGGCTGAAGATGGTGTTGTCAAGCTCTTGCCAAAACAAAACACCACGAGTAGCAAGCTTGTGAATAGGCTCTCCCATCTCGGAGTTGACAGTGATGATGCCACCAGTGGGCTTCTTGTAGGTGTTTTCCCAGTCATTGTCTTCAACACCAGGAGCTTCGACAATAGCCTGCTTGGCGGCAGGAGAAGTGAGAGCCTCCTTGGCGACCATGACACGAGAACCAAGCAAAACACCATCAAAGGGCATGTTGGGGTAGTTGTACTCAGAGGCCCAGGTACCGTTCAGGTAAGGGTAGGTATCAACGTCGCTTCCGAAACCAGAACCAGCAATCAGAATGACGTTAGGCTGTCTTCTAATTCTGTTGTACATCTGGAGCAGAGGGGCGTGGAAGTCCTCAAAACTGTGGTGACCACCAGCACGACCACCAGTCCACTGAAGAACAACAGGGAACGTGGGGTTGGCAGCAGCAATGGCAAGTACCAAAGAGATGGCCTCAATAGAACCAGGCTTGAAAGAAACATGCTTCAAGCCAAGATCACGGATGTACTCGTTGGCAATCTCAATGGAGGGGACACCAGCACCAATCGTGATACCCTCAATGGGATAGCCCTTAGCACGGAGAGTCTTAATCAAGGGAATGGACCAGCCCATAAGAGCAGGGTTGACGTAAATCAAGTTGATGGTAATACCAACACCAGGTTGGATGCGAGACTCGATGTCCTCCAAGGCCTTGGTAAGCATGGGAGGGGCAAAGTAACCACCACCAGACAGCTCAATGTGGTAACCAGCATTGAGAGTAGCAGCAACAAAGGAAGGATGGAGGGTGGTAGGAGTCATACCAGGAACCATAATGGGAGCACGGCCAAGCATTCTAGAGAACTTGGTGTCAACGTAAATCTTATCGCCAGATTTGACAAGCTTGGGAGAGAACTCCTTGACCCAATCAATGGCGTATCTGACAGCAGACTCATCACGGTCAAAGATCTCCTGCTTGTAGCCAAACTCGTCAAGAGAAAGAGAGCCGTCAAGGACACCAGCAATAATGACACGAACACCGGTACCCTCCTTATTTCTGTAGGTCAAAAGACCAAGACCAGAGACACCACCGGGGCCAAAGTCAATGATGTGGGTAGAGTTGAATTCAGTAGCCTTCTCCCAGTTGACGGGGATATGGGTAATGAGCTCGACAACACGCTCAACAATGCTGGTCTTTCTATCTCTAAAGTCAGAACCGTCAAAGGTGTCGTAAACAGGAATGGCAAGAGACTTGGCGTCAAACTCAATGCCAGCGTCCTTAATCTCCTTGAGAATGCGAGGAGCAGCGCCCTCCAGGAGGTGAGAATGGAAGGGAGAAGTGATGGGCAAGAAGCGGTTGGAAATACGAAGCTTTCTCTGGGAGTGGGGGATTCTAGCCTGGTTCAGGCCGTTGGGAGCCTTAGCCTTGCGCAGTGCAAGGTTGAGACCATACAGAGACTGAGGGGGACCAGTGACAACCATGTTGCGAGCACCGTTAACAAGAGAGATTACAATGTGCTTCTCCTTAGGAAGATGCTTGTTAGTGTCCTCGATAAAAGCTTCGAGCTGCTCTCTAGAGAGATCTCTGACCGAAAGCATGGGGGAGGGCTTGCCCTCGCCTTCAGCAACACTGTCTTCAAGCACCGAGGGGGCAAGGGCAGTGTGAGGGTACTGCTTCTGGACATGGAGACCAATGTAGAAGAACAAGGTCATGGCCTTGACGGCGGCCTCATTGAAAGAATCCCAAGAATCAGATGAAGCAATGGCGACAGCGGAGACAAGACCCTGAGAGTGACCAGTGGCACCAGAGAAGTACTCTCTAATCTCACCAGGAGTCTTTCCGAGAATGCGAGCAGTGGCAGCGTAGTGAACGAGCTGAATCAGACCGATGATTGGCACCGAGACGGGGGCGTAGACAAGGTAGTCAACATCGGGAGTGGTTTCAGGAGTTCTCAACCACTTCATAACATCAAGACCCTTAAGGAAGATCTTTTTGGCATCGGGATGAGTTCTGGACAATGAAAGAATGCGGTTTGCCAAAAGCTCGAGAACATCAGAGACAAGCTCGCCGTAGATAGTGTACATCTCACGGAGCTCTTCAAAGTAGTCCTCGCTGTTACCTTGACCACCGAAAATGGCGTGGATAGTGGCCTTGTTGTCTCTGGCGGCTCTGAACAGAGCGGAATCATGGGGCTTGATGGGTCTGTGGGCAGCGAGACGAGAGGCGTAGTAGGAGGTAACGACCTTCTTGACCTTGGCGGCGCTAGTGTTGGAATCAGAGGCGGATTGCAGCGCAGCGGCCACGGCATGGACATCGTTTCCACGGAGGAATCTAGTTTCGAATTCAGTGAGGAAAACAGCGAGAACCTCAGAGTATGGGCCGGGTTCTTCTTCGGTGAGCTTGGCAGTGAAACCAAGAAGGGCGGCGAGCAGCTCGGTGGGGGACGAGGGCTCATCGTCGCCAGCAGTGTCTTCTGTTGGTTCCGGAAGAGTTGTGTAGAAAAGATCTCTCACCTGGGTAGAGTTAAGGTAGAGAGAAGTAGGGATGAGCAGAGTGTGTTCAATGGAGCCGTGGACCAGGTTAAGAGGTCTGAGAGAGGCGGCAGAGTGGGGGGTAGAAACACCAGTAGCAGTTCCTAACATTGTGCTGAGAGAAGAGATTAGAGTTAGTTGATCTGAGACTAGAATCAAAAAATAATAATGATTTAACTAATGGGATCAAATCAATGAATAAAGGGATGATAATTTTGGAGAGGGCTTACAATATATTGTATGTGTGTGTGTTTTTGTTATTGTTGTTGTTGTTAATGGGGTGGTGGATATAACGACGAGTCTTTGAAGTACTAGGGCGGAGCTATATTGTTTGCGTGTTAGATCTGGATCACAATAGTGGATTAACGGTAGAAACAGAATTACACATACCAATCAAAAACCGAGGATTATAAAGAGATTTTTTTTCTTGATTCTAGTAGAGAAAAGGGGCGGTTTCGTCGAGGGAAAGAAGGATGAAAAAAATAGGAAAGAGAGAATAAAATAAAAAAGGCCGGGAAATCGGATTGGTTTTATTCAATTAGAGTAGGTTTAATTGTTGTGATGAAAAAAAAAATTTGTGAAGGAGTTAGTGATTTTGTTGAGAGTTGCGAGAGTACTTGATTCAACAAAAAAAAAAAATAACTGAATTAGCACTTTTCGAGAGTGTCTAGTCGCGTAAAGTTTCTATTAGACCAAAAAGGGTGTAAAAGGCAAAAATCAAGTAATAAATTGACAATCAAAAAAAAAAAGGAACGCGAAAGAGTTAATTGTTCTTTTTTTTTTTTGAGAAAGATAATGATTGATAAAATGTTTATGATAGAAATAGATCTAAGATTAACACGTAGTATAAAGATTTAAGTGGTGATAGTATTTGTTTGTTGTTGATTATTAAAGTAGGGACGATAGAGAGAAATTTTGGGAGTTAAAAGAAAATAATAGCAAGAGGTAAGAATATTTTGCGGAGGATATCTCGAAGTATAAATATCTTTCATTTTAAAAAAAAAAATAAATAAATAAATGAATAAAATAAAAAATAAAAATAAAAAGGGACTATATTGACAATAGCTACAGTAGATTTCTAATGTTGGTGATATCAATCAATTTTCTAATGGCAGTCTTGCCATGCTGTCAAAATCGGTTGTTGATGATGACAGTTGTTGTAAAAACGCAAACTCAGAGTGTTAATTTTTTTTGTTGAAACTTACCTCCATGATTTAACCAGCGTACCTACAATAATTATGATTATTATTATTATTATTTTCATGAATATTATCTCAACCTTCTGTACTCGCACACTGCTTTGCAATTATTCAGCACTGCGGCTCTCTATTCATATTATGTCTGTTTGATTCGAAATATTTACTTCCTTCTCCGTAGTTTTGTTAATATTACTATTGTCAGTACCATTGCTGCTACCCTTGCTACTACTCTTGCTATCACTGATATTCCTATTCTTCATGTCATAACCGCAAACCCTGCAGCTATTAAAACAAGAGTTATTCCGTTATAGAAAAAAAAAAGGTTGAACGGAAAGATTGTGTTTTGGGTTTAGTGGTTGTTTGTAACTCTGAGAATCTCAACGACTCAACCTTGTACCATTCGAAAAAAAAAAAAATTGAATTTTAAAGTTGAGAATATGAAACTTTGTTCTTTTCGTTCTTCTTCTTTCTAATGGGCAATTAAGCACTGTAAATCTCTGGAAACCTGCAGATGCAGTTTTTTAATTACATAACCCTGTCGCATAATATTAGGTAAATACTGACTATATCTCTGACGTCCCCCGACTTTTCGGAAGAATCAAAGCTTTTTCGAGAAAAAAGCCAACTGAATCAACAAAAAAAAAAATCAGACAACCATTATCAGTTATCATCATTTGTATACTATTTCACAATTAGTGGCTATTATCACCAACAAGTTAAAAATGTATTTTCCAAAGTGCAACGATCCTTATCATCATTTTAATCTATCTCAATATCATTACTTCTCAAATATACTCGTCTATATTGTAATATCTATCTTAATTTGTCTTTTTAATTGTGATAACAGTAGAAAATAAGCAACAATATTCTCAGTTATATGTCAGTAAATTAAGTATATCAGTTAATAAAAGGTAAATGCCTTGATACCTATAAACAAGTTTATAAGTCCATGTATCACTAGGAATAAAAATTGCAAATTTTTGGCCTAGCCTCATCCCCTTTTCTTACTTGGACTATAAGCCTTGGGTAATGATAATATACATTAAAATTGAAAAATAATTTTTCAGGCACTGATGCCAATCCATGACCATTGTTTATTCTTGGAAAATCATCTAGTACAATGTTCGTGGGAAGAAGATCGTAGTTCTGTCAGGGTGGTTGTTGCTATTTTGGTTGGGCAATAGAAAAATAACAAGTAATAATAATAAAATAAAAAAAAAAAAAGAAATTGTTTTTTTTTTTTTTTTTTTCAAATACGGAAAAGTTCAAGTCTCCTCATATTCCCCCCTGTTGAAAAATTTAAACCACCTTCTGCTCCTTAGGCCCGTCCCCCGATCTCATCATAAACCAGCCTATTACATGATCAAATGTTGGTGATGTTGGAAATGGTAATAAAAACGTATTTATTTTTGATGGCTTTTGATATCTTGTTGATAATCCGCTATTGAGTTTTATTGTTGATACCCCCATTTCCTAATATTATTATTATTAGTATTATTCTTGTTGGCTGCCAACACACACACCAACATCCAATTCGGCTCCGGATAGGATTAACTTTAAAAAAAAAAAAAATTAGTTTATTTTTTGTTGGTAGTCCCAATAAGACTTGTAACTTGTGCTTTTTTAGTTTTTAATAACTAGAATATTAGTCAGTAAATTAATGTATATTATGTAATTACTGATGAATAAAAAATAAAAGGGAAACCTCATTTTTTGTTGAATTTCTCACGCTTTATTTAAACTAGACTATTCTGAGCAATTCTTTCCTAATCAAAGTTCTGCAAGATTCCTTTTTAAAGGAATCCAGGAGTAAAGGCTCAACGTGTAATCCCTAAAGATTAGACTCTTTCAATAAAATATTCCTAGCTCCATCAATCAATCATCCATCGATCGTGTCCTGAATCTCAAATGACTCCAAGTAAGCATATTTCTCGCAATTTTTGAGTTTTGTTTCCTCTGACTTTTAGAAATCATCTTCTGAGTCTCTTGGGTAGGAGTAACGAGGGACGTTTAACTTTTTTTTTTTCCCCATTGGAGACGTTTAAACTAAAAGAAATAAAAAACTTGATTAGCTAATAATAATAAAAGAAAGAAACAAGACTTATAAAAACACTCCAATAAATCCGTATTCAGTAGTAGAGGACTTTCAAATTGAATATTGTTCCTTA
>JAKUCA010000277.1:0-18687 GCA_030567025.1 Geotrichum europaeum
AAAAAACTTTACGCCTCCCCCTTAAAAAAAAAAAAAAAAAAAAAAGGTAAAGCCACACGCACAGACAACAATAAGCAGAAAAAAAAAAACCAGGAAGTTAGCCGGCCGGCTGAGTGATGGAAAAAGTGTCAGCAGAAAAACAACAAAACAAAAAATGAAACAATTTTTTTTAGAAAAAAAAGAGAGAGAAATCAAAAGACGAATAAAAAAAAAAAAGAGGTATCATCATCAGTGACAAGAATTAAAACGGCAAAAAGAACGACATCGTGGAACACATTAATGAGAGAAAAGAAACAAAAAAAGCACAAGAGAGTTGACGTGCAAGGACTGTGCTCATAACGAGGGGACCATAAAAAGACTATTGAGACTGAGATTAAGTTCCCATTTAGTGACGGGATCTTCTCTTACTGGCACGACGCTGAATGGCCTTTTTAGCAGCTTTTTGCATTTTCAGGGCGTTAAGCTTGGCCTGCTCTTCAGGGGTTAAATTGGAATCAATTTTTTCATCATCTTTGGGTGATGCGCTGCCAAGCTGATGCTTGAAAAAGCGAATTGGGCTTAGGGCAATATCACCAAAGATATAGGCCACAACCATCGTTGAAAGAAGCGAAAGTTGAACCATGAGAATAGTAAGAGCAAAACCAGCAAGAAACCCACGACCCAGGAATCGCGCCAAAGCCGAAGCAATTTTAAATAGCGTGCGTAAACTAAAGTTGCAAATAAAGTTTATGATTTTGTCCTTGATGGTTTCTGCCAAATCTGAGGGAGGCATCCACTGCGCACCCGAGAACTGGGCCTCCTTGAGCTTCTCGGGGCTCACGAGCAGCAACCAAATAGAATGCAAAATTGCAGAAATATTTTCAGAGGCCTGTTGTTGTTTAGTTTCGTCGACGGAGTCGTCATCCATGATGTCATTGCCTGCTGATTTTCCGGACTCGGCGTCAACAACAAATGTCTCCTTAGACCTATGAGAATTTAACTCATTCTTCACATTGGGTTCAGATTCAAGTTCAGGGATACTTGTTTCAATGACACTTGCCTTGTTCTCAACCTCCCTATTCTCTTTAGTTATAGAATTTTTGTCGTTTCCCAGTTTAGCAAGATCATACTGGGACATGACAAAAGTGGGACTCAAAAGACTTTGGCGCCGTTGTCTGTCAATAGTAACACGTTGATCGGGGGTAGATATCAAGATGGGGCTTAAAACGTTTTTGGGCGAGGATCTGGTACTAGACTCTCCGGAGAGCTTTGCATAGGCCGCCGCGCGCGCGGACTCCTGGGCAGCAACAAACGTACCTGTACTGCTGTGGCTTGATGTTGGCCTAATTGGTGACATTAGAGGCGAGTGCATAGGCGAGGTCGGACCCCCAGGCGTTGAAGGAATGACCAAAGGGGCGGGAGTGATAAATTCAACCTCGGTACTATTGTCTTGGGAGTTAAAGTAGGGCTGGAGTGAGAGATGGCGTTGATGGCCATATCCACTCGGTCTAAATGTGCTCGCGAGTGACACTGAATTACGTTTCTCACGGTGAGTTGCAGTGTAGAGTTGCTGCTGTTGTTGGAGTTCAGCTCGGTGTGACTGATCAAGCCGGGCGTTTTCTGACCGGGCCAGCTCCTGGAGTCTCTCTTGCAGTAGACGCTCCTGTTCCGAGAGAGGCCGAGCGTATTGAGCCTTGCGAAATTTTTCGTTGGCAGCGGCGCTAAGATTCATGTCAAAGGAAAAGTCGGGAGTTTCTGGACGGGACAGCACAGTTGCCGGGGTCGAGAACTGCGAAATAACTGAAAAAGTACTGTTGGCATGGCGATGGCTTTTATTCCAGTCAATGGAGGCGGGCTTACGGTGATGATTAAGTGAGTTACCACGGCGAAGATTAGTTGAGGGTGGAGTTGCAAAGAGCTGGGAATCCGCACTAGTGGAGCCAGGGCTGGAAACGGGATGAAAAGGGGACGAAAGCTGCTGGTCGGGTTTGTAGGGAAGGATAGTGTTCCATGACCTGCGTTTATGGTTGGTATTGGGCGAGTTTTCAGACATCTCAAACTGTCATGCTTAAGAAGCAGAAGAGATAAGAGGAAGGGCAAAAGAAGAGATAGGTATTTCTGGTAGAATACTTTTTTTTATTTTTTTTTTTTGGATTAAATAAAATTTTGAGTCTTCTTAAGACGGGTCGCTTTTTCTTTGAAAGGAATTTAAGGGGTTGGAGCCGAAGGAAAATAAAAAAAAAAAAATTTCAAGGCAGATGATGAGCGTCGACAGAAGTAGAAGCAGGAGAGTGCAGTTAAAAAAAAGTCTTCGAAAATCGAAGAATAAAAAAACCACCTTTGAAAGTTTAAAATGAACATGTCAAAGGACCCCTTTATTAGAGAGATAAACAAATAGCCATAAACAAGTAGTTTGTTTATCATTATTATCATTATTTAATGTTTTTTTTAGTTATCATTTTCATTTTATTATTTTTTTACATTCAAATCCCTTTGTCAGGTCCTGGACATGTTTTTGACCTTTCGTTTTTAATGGCAAAAAAACAAACTTTGTTTGTTTACATTCTGCCTTTTCAGGCAGTTTGTGATCCCAGAGAAAAAAAAACCTAAAATTGCAACAGTTCAACTACACCATTTTAGCAGTGCCGGTCATACTGTAAAGAGACAGTTCAACTTTAAATAATTTGGTTCTACCCAATTTCCATCATCACTGGACCTTTTGATGAATGAGAACTGACCAGCGCACTGACATGCCAAAAAAAAAAGCTGATTTTTTAATCACAGGATGCCACGTTTAGTACATTTTTGAGATGGCAAACACAATTGCATCGAGACCATGTGCCATGAGGGTTAACAGTTTGCTAAGCGAGAAAAAAAAAATTCTTTGTTACTGATCGGCTTTGAGCCTTTTATTATATATATATAAATAGAACATCTGTTTATTGTCCTTATAGTATATATATATATATATATATATTCACATTGATCGCTCTCAAACGGTCATGGCCAAAACCGTTGATAATAAATAACAGGCCATTATCAACAATGCCGTCAGATTAGTAAAAAAAGAAAATACATGTACTTGATTTTTAAACATTACCCATGATTTATATAAAACTAAAAATGAAAACAACTGCTAAGAATGAAAGAGAAAAAAAAAATAAAACAATAACAAAAAAAAGAAAGAAATAAATTCACACACACACACACAAAAAACCAGAAAAAAACGTAATTTCCCAAGATCACTAGATCCCCTCAAGCAGACCTAGACTTAGATAGTCAGGCCGAGTAGAACTACAGTTAAAAGAGCGTTCATATGCCACTTTTGGCATGATACCAGCATCGCGGGCCTTTTTATAAGACCACTGACTGGACTCAATCGTCTCTGTATCCCACGCCCAGTACATTGATCCCCAGCCCCCATTGCTTTCAAACACAGTCATTTGTACCTCTGCAAAATTAAGCAAAAACTGCTTATAAGCATCAGAATAAGTTTTAGGATCGGAATTAGACACATTGCATGAGCACCCAATCCCACCGTTACAAGACATTGTTGTCACGGCCGGCGATCCATTGTCGGGCACAAAGTCGCCCTCCCATCGGGACCCTACTCCCACGTTATTAAGATAAAGCGTACAGTCATTGTCAGCCTGACTCCACTCGCCAACTAACGTGTTGCCATGACCGGTTGTTAGGTTCGTTGACCGCGCCATCTGCGAGCTCCACTGCTCGCACACATAGTTGATCTTGGCTGTGTGAGACATGCCTAACAAATTTTTGTCAAAGATTGTGTACTGGTGAACATCAAGCGCCATATTTGGGAACGTTGCTTCGGGATACTTGCCCTTCCAAGCATCAACGCCAAGGAATCCGTCGCCAAAAATAACTGTGCCCTTGTAGCCGGCATTGCGTACAATAGTCGTAGCATTCTTGGTCCAGTTAATCACATCTGTAATGTTGAGGTTCTGCATACGCGGTTCGTTAACAAGTCCATAAAGAGTAACAATATTCTTGTACCGATCTTGGGCAAAAAACTTGCCCAACTTGGTGTGAATATCTAACGCGCGCTGGCCATACACGGCACCATCAGTGCCATTAAGCCATTTGACAGAATTCTGGCGACCACTATGGTTCCATCCATTCTGGCCACCGGGTACGGAATGTAAATCAACCTTGACCCGAAGTCCATATTTACGCGCCCACTCAATTCCGCGCAATAAGTATCGCCACGAAATTTGGGGCAAGTAATGTTCATCCGGCCAAGTTTGTACGGCCCAGTAGCCAAATGGAATACGCACATGGTCAAGCCCTGCCTCAGCAATTTCCTTAAAGCTTGCTTCCGTGACAAAAGTGGCGTAATGGTTTTCCAAAAGTTCAACCACGGCATCCATACCCTCGGTCGAATTGACATAATTGGTCAGGGACCACTCATCAACAACACCTTGGCTAAGTGGATACTTGCTAAAAAAAGACGGGGTAATAAAGGGCTCAAGAATCAGCCAACCACCCAGGTTGACACCGCGAATAGGCAGTTCACCATAAGTAAACGTCTTCTCAAGCGGCGGCACGTTAATGTTTGGTTGTTGAGAATCATCCCAAGTTGAGTTAAGTCCAATAATTGGTAGGCCACCGACAGTTTCGTCCGTAAAGGTAGTGTTAAAGTCAGTAGTGTCCTTCCACTTGGATACATCAAAAAACGTTCCCTTGAGTGAGTCGGGCATTACGCTAGTGCTATTTTTAGCCAAAGACGCGTGGGATGAACTGTCTGTCGACAAGGAGTCCGTAGTGTTGGCGCTCTTGCTGTTGTTGTTTTTGTCATTGTTGTTGCCAACCACAACAACTCCAATGGGCACGAGAACAGCTATAAGAATCACGACTAAAATGGCTAGAGCAATAAGAGTGATACAAAGCTTGCGCCTTCTTTGCCATAATGAGCCGGTGCCGCTAGCAGGATTGTCACCGCCGTCGGGGGGAAAGCCGCGGTTAAATTCCTTGGCCAGGCTAGTCTCAGTGTGCTGATCAATAAATGACCCCGCTTCAATGCCGCTAAGGTCACGCGGGCTATCAGAGTTGCTGTTATTTAAATCACTCGCACTAGGGGTTTGCTTTTCCAAGCTGCTGTTAAATCTTGATGATGATGCACCGCCAGCACCAATGAGGTTTCCACCCACGACCGTTTCCTGGGAGGGGTGTGTAGACATGAACCGGGTGTTTTGGGATACTCCAGCGCTATGGCTCTGATCTTGAAGTTCAATAAACTGTTGCGAGTTAAGTCCCGCAGGTGAGAGGGGAAGCGAAAATACAGGAGGCGTTTGCTGCTGCTGTTGCTGTTGGTTTATTGACTCGCGACGATGCTGCTGCTGCAATTGGCTCGAGGGGCGGATTACAAAGTCGGGGTCCTGCACAAAGATCGAGTTGAGATGGTCGCGCGGATTAAGAATAGAGTTACTTGTGTTGTTATGTGATGAAGCGTACGAATGTCGAGCATCATAGTTACTTTCTTCTTCATCAAAGTCTGACTCACTGGATGAGTCGCTAAGGTTGTCATTAATGACACGGAACAGGGAATCGTTGCTGGGATTAAGGTTAGAACTAGCAGAGCTGGCATTGTTGCTAGTATTGAGAGAGGAGCCAAGCGCAGCCGCAGCGGCGCTATTATACGACCCCAACCCAGATTGACTTATTCTGCGAGTAGGAGTATCAGTAATACCAACACCTGCACCATGAGTCGGCGAGTTGAAAGCTTCTCTGGCCGGATGGTTTGCTGACGTTGGCGTGTTGACCAAAAACGAAAACACCGATCCTTCATCGTCGGGCACACTGCCATTTCGAAAGCGGGCTGGAATAGACGTGGGTGAGCTTACTAAATGGTTAGCGACAGAAGCATTAAAACTATCACGCTGACTTTGGCGTCGCTGTTGCAGTTTCTCGTGCTGCTGCTCTTGCTGATGGTAGCTATTTGGTGTAATAGTCTGACCAGAGAGGTTTGCGTGATTAAAAGGCGTAAAGTTGGATATTGAGTTCCCGTTGTCGGGAAGTTTTTCATGGTTGAATTGAAACTTGAGTTGCTCTTGTTGTTCTTGGTCAATTATTTCAGAGAGAGGTCTGGTGTTGGCTAGTACTGACTGGGTCGAAGCCGCTTCTGGCGACTGCCAATGAAACTGACTGGTAGTAGCCATAGCTAAGAGAGTGGTTAGAAACTGAACAATTTACAGAGAATAAAAAAAAAAAAAAAGAAGAAGAAGAAGAAAGAAAAAAAGAAGTGAAAAACAATTAAAACAATGGAGAAGAAATAAGGAGTCTGTGATTTATTGGATATACACAAATAGCGAGATATCTAAGGTCTGGGCTATTGAACAATGTCAAAAAGTCCTCGCAAAAATGGTTCAACTCCCATAAGCGATCATTTCAGATCCTTTTTAGGCAGGTTAAATCTGTAAAATAAAAAATATCATGTACTGGGACCCCTGAAATGGAAAAAGAAGTATGCGCAAAACGTGAGCAGGCTGCTGCTTTAGCCAGAGGACCAAGCATTCATTTTTTTTTTCTCCTGTGCAGGTGCCACCACGTCTTTAAAGATATTGTATGATAAATTGGACCTTTTTGTCAAAGGAGTTTGCATCTAAAATGCTGAAAGATTTCATAATGACTAGCCAATAAATGTGTTTGCCTACCCCTTGATAATGCCAATCAATTCTTCATGTCCAGTAGAATTACAATAAATTATTACTATTTTATTATTATTTTATTTTATTTTATTATTTTATTAAGCAAGAATAAGAATTAAAAAATGCCAATTCAAAATCTGGTTGTTTCTCTTTTAGGAATCTGCAGATATCCATTTTAGTTATTGAAATGGCTCAATTTGGGTTAGTGTTTTTTTTTAAATTTTTCTACTTTTTTTTAAAGGTGATGGTTGATCTCCAATGTCTAACCTTAATTAACACACACATTAATAACCTTCAAAAGAAAAATATGAAATCCCCACTTTTTTTACGAAAAAAAAAAAACACTCAAATTATGCATGCAGTCATGTGACTAATATTAGTCACTATTAGATAATAAGTTATTAATTATTTTTTTTTAACATAAACGCACAACCTCTCAACGTTCATCTAAAAGATGATCAAAAGGAAACAAAAAAACCTCACTTTTACAACCCATTCCCAATGCCATTTTCACAATCTACACAACAACCAGAAATTGGTCAAAGCTTTCGTGATTATTTCCAGTTAAAGGAAACTTTTGATCGGCTCATTTTAAAAGCAGAACATTTTGCTCCCAACTATGAGCATGAAGCCACCGCCGAAAATGTCAAAACCCTTTTTGAAAAATTAAATGAGGTTGAAAAGTTGATGGATAAACTTCGTCAAGACTCTAAATAATTTATTACAACAAAGGGGATTTTTTTTTTTTCTTTAAACCAGATTATAGACTGGTGGTAGCTGGTAATCTCTGGCCCTCTTGGTAGCAAAAAGTTGTAGTGCTCAACAGGTCTTTCCAAGATAATACGCGGTTCACAGCTCAATTCTGGTCAATTGCTTATCAAACGACAACAACTGAATCTTAATACGAATTCTATTGACAAACTGACTTTGTCAACTCTTATTCTCGTCTTGATAGATGAAGGAAAAAGGATGTGAAACAAAATGCATTAATCAATAAAGGCCGTTCAGTAGTCCTTGATTTAAATGTGCTAACCAGCGTGCATTATTTTTTTTTAATGAATAAACAAAAATAGAGATATCATTTACATGCTCAATCAATTTTGTTTAATGCTGATATGTACATACCCTTACAAAGGGGCACTTGTATAGTGATCAAATTCTCAAAAAAAAAAAAAATCACGAGTCAACGAACCAGCCATCTCTGTTTATAAACAAAAACTGGCAACATCACCATAAACCTGACAAAAAACGTAGCTAACGCAGTTAAAGCCAAACAGAGGAAAACTTTTTGTTTTGATAGGCCTTTGGAAAAAAAATAAAAATAAAAAAGTTTTAGGGATTTCCATTTACACATGTGTATTACAATTTGACCAACTCAACAACTTGGACTAGTTCTTTAGATGTAAGGTCTCGATTTAACTCTCTTATAAAAAAAAACTCTTTCTCAATTCCAAATATTAATGACTTTCCAAATGAGTGGAATATTTCAGAGCCTTAAAAACTAAAAACAAAAAAAACAAAAAAAACAAAAAAAGAATTATCCATATTGATATATCCTCTCTTGAATATAACACTACTGTATAGCTGTCGCATGATAATGTAGCTTCAAATTTTACTTTTATTTTTTGGGGCAAAATAATTGTCATGGCTATTATGTATCATGTCTTTCTGCTCATTAAACGGGCTTATTCAAAAATAGATTTTAGAGACAATAATTTGGCATATACTTGAAACTTATGCTTTGTATGATAATTAATAATAAGATAATTGAAATGCTTTTTTTTTTCAGATCACCAGGACTGTATTTTTAGAATCTTGATTAAACTACTTATATTTTTAAAAAATATTACTGAAAATATTAGTATATATGTACGAATGGCATAAAACCAAAAAAACAAAAAAACAAAAAAACCATCATATTCAATTGCAAAAGGCAATGTGATAAAACGGGGTTAATTTTGCATGCGGATTGTCATGACGCTTTAAGCTCAATGCATTTGTAGTTCCCCCCGCCCTTCTCCGGCTATCTAACCAGAAGTCTCGCCATCATAGAGTAAATCCAACCGGCCACGGTAGCCAGCTTCAACTTATCTTCATGGTTTTTTTTTTATCATTAGGCCTGTAAAACTTTTGGTGTAGCATGGGCAAGCCATAATAGTGAGTAAAAGTACACTTTTTTTTTTTTTTTTTTTTTTTGAGAACTGGTTCTCCGTTATTATAATTGTCTCTATTTTGGTGGTTGAAATGGTGTTACTGGCAAGAAAAAGGGCTCAACAATTGTCAAACTTTCCACTAGGGCGCGGCGGCGACGGCGCTCTTGCCGGTGCGGCTGGTGCACGCAATGCTGAGTGCTTTCAAGCAATGTAGACCGCGGCTGCAGATCAAATCGAGGCTGATGTGCCATTAGCATTTCGATATTCGCTTTCCGGGGTTTCCGATTATTGGCAATTATTTCTGGCTTGAGCCCCGCTGCTGACTCGGGCAATGGAACTTTAGTCGTGGGATTTGCTACTTCTTCAACAAATTGAGGCGAGAGAGATTGCAGGCGGTGTACGCAACTACATGACCGCTTAAAAAAACGGTTTTTAAACTTGTCCCTCGAGACGGTGTAGAAAAAGTTTTTCCTATGATGCATTTCATCCAAGTCTGTGGTAGTTCCAGGTGGAGCACGCGGCGCAATTATTGACTGGGTTGACGTCGAGGATTTGATGTTGTGTTCCAGTTTTGGACTGTTTGTAATGGGCTTGTTAACAACTCTAAGTACTGGTGGAAGTAAATGTTGATTTCTTTTTTGCATTTCCATTTCTTTAAGCTTGCAAGCTTTAATCTGTCTCATCTGCTCCTGCTTATGCTTGGGTTTGTAATTAATAAATTTAAAATACTCCTTTTCCATGTCTTTGCGTCGCAGGTACAAATTAGTATTGTCAACATCTTTAAACACATTGAGCGAAGGTCGGTATACAGGTGTAAATACGCCAGTCGTTCTATTCTCGGCGCCAGCAATCATTTCATGCTCTTGCCCAGCAAAAATTACAAAATATTCCAACTCAAAAATTTCTTTCGTACAGTTGATGCGCTCATGGGGCCGAACTTTGATAAACTGCTTAATTGCGTCCTTGCAGCTCTTTGACACCGGCAGTTGGCGGTCCTCAGGGAAAACAAGTTCCTGATTGTAAATGATATGTAGCATCTCAGATTTGTTGTTCTTAATTTGAAATGGCACGCAATTGTAGAGACACTCATAGAAGGTGATGCCCACTGCCCACCAGTCCACTAGGCTATTGTAGGAGCCCTGATTATGCACCTCGGGTGCTAGGTAATTAAAAGTTCCCGCCATGCCTGTAACTGTTTGCGTCTCGGAATTCAATTCCTTGGCAACATTAAAATCTGCCAGTTTTATGTGGCCTGACAAAGTCAAAAGAATGTTTTCTGGTTTAATGTCACGATGAATAATGTCATGGGTGTGAAGGTATTCAACGGCACAAGAGAGTTCGGCAATCCAATGGCGAATAACTTCTTCCGAAAAAATCAGATTTTTAATGTGCAATCGAAGGTCGCCAGCTTCTCCCAACTCAAGCACAAGAAAGAAAAATATATCATCTTGAAATGTACAACACATGTTGCAAATAAACGGGTGTCGCAGCTTGGCTAGTATTTGCCGCTCATTGACTATTGTCCTAATCACTTTTGGTGAGTGCCGTTTATCCACATATTTAAGCGCATAGTAGTTTTGCGTTTGCTTTTGACAAACCATGATAACACGTCCGTACGCACCTTCACCCAGCCTTTTGACGAGATGATAACCTGTAAGTGACAAGTTACTATTATGGCGTCTTGAGTTTTTCCGTTTTCTATTTTTTTGTAAAAAGGAATCAGCAGGTTTTGGTATCAATCTATAAAAACTGGAGCTAGGAGATTTGTAGCCAAGCGACCTTTGGTGTGAAGGACTTTGGCCCATGGCTGAAGTAAACGAAAAATAAGTGTTAAATCTTTATAAATTGAAAAACAAAAAACAAAATATAAACAATAAGAAAATATAATAGTCTTAAAAGATTGGAAATTCATTTGGTTTATATATATATATAGTTTTTGGGGCTAAAAAAGTTTTAGACTAAACATATATCAGAGGGAAAAAAAATCCTTTACATTTTGAGTGTTCGTCCAAGCTAAATTCATGCCCGGGGCATGATTTCGGCGGCCCAAGGTGTATCTCTCAAAACTGGCTAAAGCAAAATGAGTTTATAAATTAAATTAGATACGTTGAAAGTAGAAGACGGATTTGTAACTGTTGCCGACAGTCTTTTTTTTTTTTTTTTTTATTTTTTTTCACTTTTTTTTTTTTTTTTTAATTTTTTTCATTTTTTTTTTTTTTTGACAAAAGTTTGAATGGATATGATAGTTATTAGTTTTGAATTAAGTGGAGCTCTTCAGTTTTCGAATAGCTTTTAGTGCTCAATACTTACCAATAACTAATTAACAGTATCTATCTAGTCGTCAATGAATAATAACGGCAGCGATATACCTTAGTCTAGCAGCCGAGGGAGACAGTAGCATTTAGTTACTTTATCAACATATCTATTTTATTTTTAAACCTAAGTTTATTAAATAAACTAATTCCGTTATTCGTATCTCATATAAAGATAGCAACAGCAAGATTGTTTTAATTAGTTTGCCTTTAAAACCTATTTCTCATCGATATAGCTCATGTTACCAGAAAATTGAAAATCAACATTAAACCTCCGAGAGTTATAACTGAACTTTTTTTAATGCGTAAGTACCAGCAACGTGTCAGATACTAAAAAATAGATACAAGAGGCGGTTTGGAAAAAGGCTAAATTTGCCTACTCTTTGTAGATAAGAGGCTACCCATGAGGGCGCATGAAGCCTTTGAGACCCTGACAGCTGTCAGCCGACATGAGACTCGCGGCAAGGGAAAAAAAAAGGTATTCTAAATATAGATTACAGGTAAAAAAAAATAGCAATATTAATACTCATTTCTTTTAGTCGCATTAATCCTTATGTCGTGATGAAATAGGAATGATTTTTAACTTGTGAGCACATATTTTATTTTACTGTTTTTTTTATTTCATTTTTTAGAGTGCTCGAGATGGGCTTTTCAACTTAAGACATATTTTTGACTACCCAACCGTAAAGTGTGTGATGTGATTGGGACTTTGAGCAAAGCTTCCTTTTGACCTCATATTTGGTTCCAAACGCTAACGCTCCGCGACCTGGACCTGACCCGCCTCTTTTAAAACATGATCTCGCTGATTCGACAAAGCAAGGCCTGTCACCGGGCAAGTGCCTCTCTGCTCAAAACGAGAGCATTCCCCTTTAATGCTGTCAAGTCTACCACCCGATTCAACTCAACGGTTTCATCATCATCCCCGGGCCTGATCAAGCCTGCCAGTACCAGCAAGCCGGTCAACGAAAACGAGCTCGGCAAGGTCCTGGCCGAGACCATTCGCGTAAGTTTTGCTCCAGTGTTTTTTGTAAATATATTTTACTAGTTTTCTAACATCTACTAGTCACAAGGTCCGCTCTCGCTGGCAGCGTTCATGCGCGAGTGCCTTACCAACCCTGCCGGTGGTTACTACATCAATAAGGACCCCTTTGGCAAGTCGGGTGATTTCATCACTTCTCCCGAGATTTCACAAATGTTTGGTGAACTTGTGGGTATTTGGGTTTTGACGCAGTGGATGCTGCAAAATAAGCCGCCCGCGGTACGCTTGATTGAATTTGGCCCCGGTAGAGGTACCCTCATGTCAGATGTGCTACGCTCGGCGCGCCCGTTTAAGCCGTTTGAAAACGCCATTAAGGAAGTTTATTTTGTCGAGGCGAGTCCCACCTTGCGCAAAGCACAACACAAACTCATTTGTGGTACAAATGAACTTGTGAACGATAAAAAGGCCGGTGTTTACAGCTCCAAATCTCTTTACAACGGCACGCCCGTATTTTGGGTCGAGGACGCCAAAGTCTTGCCCCAAAAGAGCAACGAGGATGATGATTTTGCCAACTTTATTATTGCCCATGAATTTTTTGATGCGTTGCCCATTTATCAGTTTGAAAAAGTGGCCGATGAACCCGGCGTAAGCACCAAGCTCCCGAGCCAGCGCCCGGCCTCATGGCGCGAATTTGTCGTTGACTACTGCGTGCCCAAGCCCACCGAGCTGGAATCTTCCATCCTGTTGCCCAACCAAAGCATTGTCAAGGCGTCAGCCAAGAATGGTGATAAGCTAGACAGGAATGACCGGCCCGTATTTCAACTGGGCCTGGCCCCCAGCTGGACCGTCCCCGCGCGCATCATCCCCAAGACCCATCCACGTTACGATGCCCTGCCAATTGGTGCCAAGGTTGAGATTTGTCCCGATGCATGGGAAGTCGCCGAACAAATGGCCTTGCGTGTTGACAAGACCAAGGGCGGCGTGCTGGTAGTTGACTATGGTCCCAGCGACACCATTCCGGTAAACTCACTGCGCGGAATCAAGGACCACAAGCTTGTTAACCCCTTTGAAAACCCCGGTGAGGCTGACTTATCTACTGATGTCGACTTTCAGGCCATCAAAGTGGCAGCACTGCAAGCGCGCCCTGACGATGTTGCTGTATATGGACCCGTTGAACAAGGTGACTGGTTGCATACCATGGGTATTGGTGCGCGCGCCACCGTGCTTGCTAATTCACAAACGACCGAAGAAGGTAAAAAACGGGTTGAACAAGCGTATAACCGTCTGGTCGAGCGCGGCGGTGGTGCCATGGGTAAACTCTACAAAGTCATGGCCATTGTACCCAAGGGTCAAAGTAAACCCGTTGGATTTGGTGGTGATATTTAAAAGTGAAATCAATATCCCAGAGGACAGTTATGGGCTGCATATAAAAGATGAATATATATATATATATATATATATATATTGTAAATACACATTTCATAGGTAATATGAATAAAAAAAAAAAAAATCTTATGCTAATTATGTATATGTTGAAGGAATCACAAACTACACTTGGTAGGGCAGCTGCGTCGCATAGACATCAACCCAGGCCGCAGGGCTATTGGGGGTGACGGTCCACGCAACACAATAATGCGATAAAAGGAGCCGCAGCTCTTCAAGCTCATCAAGAAACTCAAGCCGCGAGATCCGCTGCTGCTCTTCGCGCGCAATCCACCGCTCGTAGATATACATCATGTCAGCCGCCCGCGGCGCCCCCAGGCCCCGATCAGCGAGCCGCTGTACCTCCGCCTGCAGCGTTGGGAACCGCTGCAAAGTGGGCAGACTGATCCCACGCATAGCAAGATTTTCAATCATCACTTGGCCAAATGCATCATTACCACCAATGGGCTCGTACAAAATCATGCCGAGCCCGCCGCTACTGCTGCGACCAAAATGGGTCACAAGAAATGAAAAAACATGGTCAGATTCATCCGGTTGTAAATAACAAAGACAACATTCAGATATAACAAGAGTAGGAAGCGTCGGATCCATTCCCGGCAGTAAAGGGGTTGTGGCATTAAGAGTGCGTAGGTCAATTGCGTGTAAATGATAATCCGGCGTATGAATTTCGGCACCTGGTGGTGTTTGGGGTCTTGACCCTGCGCGGTAAATGACGTCAGAGAGTAACGGCGAATTATAAATGGTCAATGCTTTTTTAGTTGCGGTCACGGCAAAATCAAGTTCGTGATAAATCAACTTGGCATCATCATCAGCAACAGCAGCATCGTCGGCCGCCACCGCGTACGTATTGTACTTGGCCAGGAGCGAAAATGGCCGGGTGTCGGAGCCGGCGCCCAGAGAGATGATTTGACATTTTGCAGTGGTTTCAAGGAAGAGATCAACTAACCGGGTCACGGCCAGGTGCCGCACACTACTTCCTTCAGATTCAGTTAGAAAAAAAAAAATTCGAGAAACAGTAGAAGAGCCAGTGTGGTTTGAGAAACTGAATAACCACTTCATGGTAGGAATGGGGTAAACTCACCAATATTGATGATTGGCATTTTATTAACGAATTGACCCGCTGAATGGAAGCCGCGGCCATGATGTTGTTGTTGTTCTTGAGCCAAGAACCCCGAAACAATTGCCTCAAGGTAAGGATCAGCAAGATAGCCCTTCTTGTAGGCAGAGTATTTAGACGAGAGTGCATCAGTATCGGTAGATTGAACAATGCGGTCCTTACGCGAAACGCGAAGCCCACCAGCAGCTCGTAGGCCGCCAGTAGGAGATCTAAAAGCTCCAAAGGGAGATGCCATTTGTCGGTAGTAGAAATAATGCTAGAAGAGGAAAGGAAGAGAGGAAGGGTAGGGCAAAGTGTCCCGGTGTTCCGGTCGGTTTCATGGAGAGAGGTGTGCTGGTGGTAGTGAGGGTCGGTGAGTGTTTAGGGTTCTATGGTTGACTCATTTGGAAAAAACCGAAATTTTATAAAAAAACAAAAAAAAAAAAAAAACCTACAGGCAAATAACCAGCCCTTTTTCTCTTTCCTCATATATATCACCACTGGACTCACATCTCTACGAAAAAGAGACTTACATTCGCGTTAAACTTTTATATCATAATGGCTCCTACTAAGAAAGCTGGTGTTTTGGGCGCCACTGGCAGTGTTGGCCAGCGCTTCATTCTTTTACTCTCTAACCACCCGGATTTTGAGCTTTCCGTGCTCGGCGCTTCCAAGCGCTCCGCCGGTAAGGCCTATACCGACGCCGTGGAGTGGAAGCAGACCTCATTACTGCCCGAATCGGCCGCTGGCATTGTTGTACAAGAATGTACTCCTGAGAACTTTAAGGACTGTGATGTTGTTTTCTCTGGTCTTGACGCCGATTACGCCGGCGACATTGAAAAGCAGTTTGTTGAGGCTGGTCTTGTTATTATTTCCAACGCTAAGAACTACCGTCGCCAGGTTGACGTTCCATTGGTTGTGCCTACTGCGAACCCCGAGCACCTTGATACTTACAAGACTATAAAGGCGCAGGCCAACGGCGCTAAGAAGGGTTTCCAGATCTGCATTTCCAACTGCTCTACTGCTGGTCTTGTTGTGCCTTTGCGCGCTCTGCAGGACGCTTTTGGTCCGCTTGAGGCCATCACTGTTACCACCATGCAGGCACTTTCCGGAGCTGGTTTCTCGCCCGGTGTTCCCAGTATGGACATTATTGATAACTTGATCCCCTACATTGGTGGTGAAGAGGATAAGCTTGAGTGGGAGCCTCGTAAGATTCTTGGTAGCATTGCTGCTGATGGTGTTTCATTCCAGAATATCCCCGATGAGGACATGCGCATTTCTGCTCAGTGCAACCGTGTGGCTGTTACTGATGGTCATACTGGTTGCGTGAGTGTCAAGTTCAAGAACTCTAAGCCTACCCCAGAGCAAGTCAAGGAGGCCTTTCGTAACTACACTTCTACTGCCCAGGAATTGCACACGCACTCAGCTCCCTCTAAGGTTATTCATGTGTTGGAACAAAATGATCGTCCTCAGCCACGCTTGGACCGTGACCGCGACAGCGGTTACGCGGTTTCTGTTGGCCGGGTTCGTGAGGACCCTGTCTTTGACATTAAATTTGTGTTCCTGTCACACAACACCATTCTTGGTGCTGCTGGCTCTGGTATTCTCATTGCCGAGTTGTTGTTGGCTAAGAATTTGATCTAATATATGTCTCTGCTATGGGTATCGTATAATGTAAATTTGTATATTTAATAAATAAAAGAGAGATAAAAAAAAAAAGTAAAAAAGAAAACGAGAGATTAATTTCTATAAAACGGATTCCGCTAGAGATGGAAGATTGGATATGCAAAACAGGTAGATGGAGGATGTAGAACGGGAATCGTGAGAGGTTGGTAACAATGAATGGGTATTAAAAAAAAAAGCAAACAAGCAAATATCAATCATAAACGTGGTAGGTTGGGAATAAGCCCCCGTTACCGGAGAAACTCTAAAAGATCCATGGAGCCTTCACTTGCATTGTCGTCGTCAAGCTCAACCTTCTTTGCAGTTGTCGACAGGAAAGGGCGATCGTCAAACATAGGCTGCTTGTTGAACCCACGCCCGGAAAATTTTTGCTGCTGTGACAAGAAGCTTGGGGAGCGATGGCTAATGTGACCGGGACTTGAGTCGTTGACCGAATCATCGACAAAGTCAGGTTTGCTTAAGACGCCGCTAGTCTGCTGTTTGGCAAAGTGCTCAAGGTCAACGTCAAAAGACTTGAAAACTGAATTGGAGTAGTTTTCGTCATTTTCAGTTGTGTAGATGTTAGCATTGAACTTATTGCCACCTGTAGATGCGGTCGAGTCGAAGCGCATTCCTGGCTGTCTCATGCTGTCGGAGGTATTGCTATCGCTGCTATCTTTTCTAGGTTTAGCGCGCACTAAGCATGCACAAGTCAACATTCTCCAAAGGTGGTACTTGAGTTTGTCAGCATTGTGCTTTGTAAAAATTTTTTCCTCCCTATCAACCCATGGCCGCTCTCTGATCAAAAAAGCGATTGTATCAATGACACAGTTGAACGGCTGCATAAAGGCCGCAATCGCACCAATCCAGTACACGGGGCCATTTTCAATTTCATAGTTGAACTGAAGAACATGCACTGCAAAGGGCGCTATCCAAAGAAATACATAAGCCAAAGGATAGACAAAAATCGAGCGGATCTGGCGCTCAATCATGTTGCGTCGTTGCTGAAACCGCAGCATGGTATCCTTTTGAAATTCGCGTATGGCTAGTGATCGCGGGTCAAGATCCGCGTCGTTGCTGCCACTCTGAAAAAGTTTCGACGGTTCGAGAAATGAAAAGCCTGGGAAGTAAGAGAAAAAGCGTAGCAACGAGTAAGCTACAATGAAAAATGCTTTTTTCAGAGTCATGCACCACTTGGCGAAAAGGCCCGAGGCGCCATGGCCGGAAGAAGAGTTGATTTTTTCGTTTGGGTTGTTAGAAATGCTGTTAAAATTGATGTCAAAAGTGTTGTTGTTGCTATTGTCTTCAAGGTAGGTTTGGCTCTGCTTAAATTCTTTAATGACCTTGGAGTACTCGAGCTTGACATAAATGTAGATTGAAACATAAATGGCGATAATAGAAATGAGGATTACGTATCGCGGCACCCATGAGAGCACGAGGCGATACCAGATGGGGCGCGGGGGCAGGTAGCACCACGTTATCAGCGGTGCGTATGAGCGTCTACCATTGTTGATAAATGCTAGGGATGCCATTAATATAGGCAGTAGAATATTGACGCCGTAAACGTAGTATCTAAACTTGTAAAGACCGCCCTCAGGGCCCGAAGACTTTCTAAAGATGAGGAGCGCAGTATGAATGGCGAGAGCGAGAACGGCAAGGTCGGCACCCTCGATAAATACGGATGTAAAAAAGCCCACGACATCACAGAAATTAATGTTATCATAAGCCGATGACACCAGGAGTACGCGGGCTGGATACCAAAGAAGGACAAGGGCCTTACCAAAGTCAAACATCAGCAGTAGTAAAATGAGATGGTGACGGAAGACTTTTATCCTCATGGAGATGTAGAGATAAAATGCAAGGAGACCGGCACCAATACTGAGACATGATGCAATAACAGAAAGAACGCGTAGAATATAGGCCTGGTGAGGTTCGAAAGCGTTGATGCTTTCGAGAGCTTGCATGGTGCTGCTGGAGAGCGAGTGACAGTATCTAACAAATTATAAACAAATAAAAATAAATGAAAAAATAAATCAGTTGAACGAAGGTACTTGAAGAAGCTGCAGCTGGAAGTGTGAAAACAGCTGGGCTGTGTCACAGTGGGGAGGGATGATAGGCGATGGGCTAAGGCTCGCAGTGATGGTTGTTGATATTGTACCTAAGGTGGAAGCGAAGTAAGGGCACAGCAGGAGCTGTTTGGAAGGGCACTGGGCCTAATCGAAGCGAGGCTGAGTGTGACACCTGTGACTGGTATTAGTGGGCTATGGTGATGAAAGCTGAAGAAGAAAAGGAAGAATAGAAGAAGGAAAGAGGAAGAAGAAAAAAAAATTGAATGCAAAAATTATTATTATTATTATTATTATTATTATTATTATTATTATTATTATTATTATTA
>JAKUCA010000278.1:0-18684 GCA_030567025.1 Geotrichum europaeum
TTTTGTTTTTAAAAATTTTTTTTTTTTTTTTTTTTTTTTTTTTTTTTTTTTGCGTCAGTCTATTTCTTTTGTTATTTATAATGTAAATTCTAGATATTGACATATCTTATTTTTTTAAAGGCTAACATAAGCTCAAAAATTCAGTTAACATTTGGAATATCCTATTTAATACTTCAAAGACAAAAAAAATGGAAACAGAGATTGGAGTTCCTATTTCCTACAAATATAATTCTACAGTGGTGTTTATGATGATGCGATTTTCTATTGAAAAAAAAAATGCGGCTGGAGTTTACCTAAAAACAGTAAATGGTTAAGTGAGTGTGTTATTACTTATAATATCCTCATTTAGAAACCCAAATCCGTTTCAAAGTGATCCAAAATCAAGAAGTAGAAACAAATTTTTATTTCTTGATGTGTCTTGTACAAGGGCAGCTAGATTGTGATGTGAAATATTCACGGCTGCTATGCTTTTTGGTTTCAAAATTTTAGAGCTAGGCTAATTCTTTGACCTCTATCATTTATCGGCTAGGGACCGCAAAGCTTTTTAAGACCTATTGCTTTAATAGTTTTAGAGAGTGATTAATTTTTCTTCTTCTTTCTTAGAACGATGATAATGTCTTTGAGCTACAAAAATACTAACCCACGCTCTTCACTTTGTATGCTCTGTCAAAAGTATACATAAATACAGTACACAGTCATATTTGCCTTTTTTGGCTTAGCAGAACTTTTGAGCTCTGTCTTTTTGTGCGGTAAGTCCAAATCAGTTTAGCGCTAACCACATTAAATGCCAGTATCTACATAACTCAACAATCTAACCTACATGGTTTGAATATTTCTTTTTGAATAGTTGAAGCTCAATTGCTATTTTTTTATAGTTGGCTTTCAAGTACTTAAAAAAAAAAAAACCTTTTGATCGCTTCGATTGTACATAAGTTGTATACTTGCGTACTTTTCATAGTACCCCTTGCTTTTGGCCCTCGGTGGTTGTTTTATCAGATCTAGGCTAGTCTAGGAGCTTAATACAGCCTTGCCATAATATTGCGGGATGTGAAGACTGTCCCGGGCACTCGCAAGCTTTTTTTATTTTCTCCTTTCTGCGAACAATGAATTGGTTAAGCTTGATTATTTCAAAAGTAATCTATATATACCCACTGAGGAGTGCTTCAACTCAAATAGTATGAAATATTGTTAACCTCTTGATAATATCACTGTTGAGTGACTACCGTCAATAGAAGCTGGTATGCGCAACAAGGGCTTATATTGTGATCTGTTGAAAGTGATCTAAAATTGAACAAAAAAAAATAGTAGTCACAGTTCATATTTTATACAACTTCACTAATCGAATCGGATTCTCATCACTGGCCTCAGGGTCTATGATCGTCAGCTATTTGCATGGCTAATGCCACACTATTTCAAATAGCTTCCAGATCCAAGCCTTTTTCATGCTTAACATTTCTCCTTTCCAGCCGTTTCGGGTTTAGTTCAATATACGCAAGTGTTTCCAAACTATCAAAATATTCAGATGTACACTCGCAGTGCTTGCAGATATGAGTCTCAAACTCCAACGTGATGCGTGAGCCGGGCTAATTACCCTCTTGGCGGGTTGCCATTTTATCCAGTCTGTGACTTCATTTAAAGATTTTTCGTAAACATAACAATTGTACTTTATCTTTAATGGAAGTTCCGGTTTATTTATTGAAATATCCTGCGAGTGGAAAGCTTACACTAATCAGATATATCGTTGCGTCTCATGACCCAAGTCTGAATGGAGGCACTTAGATAAATAGTAACTTATATGTAGTCTACGACTCTTGTGTCGGTGAGCCAATAAAAAATACGCTGTGTTATGACGGAATTTCATACAAACAAGACCGTATATGCGAATTGGAATCAAGTCTATAAAACTTTGAGAGTCACCACGACTTTAGCTATTTCAGCAAAAACTACACTAGTTTCTAGTTTTAACTAAATTGGCTTTTTCAACCAAATATTCATTGCTGGGGTTTATCATGAAGAGTATTCAATTCCATCGCTATGTAGTATCCATAAATTATTTAAAAGGGAAATTATGTAGTTATGTACTTAGGATACATACAGATCAGTAAAAGCAATAGCAAAAGCATAAAGGCCAAGTCTCTTCAAAATATAGTAACATAAAATAAAGTGCAATTGAGCTGACTGGGGAGTTGAGGTTAAAGCGAGCAAATTAAAGTACAAATTCTGTTCCCCAGGTCAAATCAACAGCAACCGTAGTTAATTCACGATCGGGATAATTCCGGAGCACATGTATGTAGTCTCCTGCATACACTTTGCTGATGCAGCTGGCCCGATAAAACCAGAAAGTAAAGCACAGTATGCTGCCGTAGGTTTTCTTTAGTACATTTTGAAAATAGGTTTATGTACACTGATGAGAAAATTAACTTTTTACCTATTAAGTATCTATAGATGTATGCATGTTTAAATACGACCAAACTATATTGTGAGCCTACCTAAGGGTAGTTACAGATTTTTCAATAGTCTCAAATCTTTAACTTCACTTTCTAATAAATCTCAATTGTTATGGTATAGTGGAATGGTGGTAATTGTGCAGTCAATTACCTTTTTCATGCACGAATTAAACCCAACTGATAAAACTTGTCGCCTAAGTATTTGCACAAGTGATAAATATCTTTTCAAATATCACAGTACGAAAGATTCACCTCTCAGATCAACAGGTAGCCAGGTCAAAGTAGACGATGTGCTATTCCAATACTTTTAAACTATCATTGTTTTTATATGTATGTACTTTCTTTTTTTTTATTGGGTTACGTCCTCCGTGATTCAGTTTCATTTGGTGTAACTTGGCTGTTGACTTGCTTTAGACTTCAACCCTCAAGGTATGTACAGACAACCATGGTTAGACAAAGACACTGTATCCTGCTCAAAATATGACAAACAGTTAGCCCAATTGAAAAAAAAAAAAAAAAAATCTCTCCAAATCTATTACTGCCTACGATGCCTAGCAATGCCGTGATATGTGTTGCACACAGAAATTGAGTGGGAATTGAGTGTGGTTGTTATTTATTGGATGGTTTACTCCATGTCTCCTTTGTTGAGTCATTGAAATATTTTATTATCTGCTTGCTGATCCGCGAGAGGCCTGGAGGTGGCTCAGAGCCTTAAATGCATCCCAAAGTCAAAAATGCGTACACATGTGGTACTGGTAGTAGTAGTAGGTAGTAGGTAGTAGTAGTTAGTAGCTAGGAAACCAGAATCAATCTTGAGAAAAAGTACTTAGCATGTAATACTTGTATCCTAAGAATTGGCTTAATGTAAGCGATCGCAACATGCTAAGCAGTTGTAGCAACCATGAAAGGTACATGAGTGGATACGTCGGTTAACATCTGGCTATTTAGATATCTGAGGTCAATGTCTAGTCCATCTGCTGAGGTCTTGAATACACTATTTAGTGGAGTACATTGAACATTTTTATATTCTTGCAGGATAATTAGCTGCTAACTGGCAAAATACTATAATCCAGCTACTCATTAACCCAAAATCCTCGTACTACATACATTGCTCAGCAAATGTAAACCAAAAGTGCACGCATATTTACAGCGGGTACGATCTGGCAGAAGGGCATAGACTGTATAGTTTGTGTAGGATACCTCCAATTTTTTTTTTCTTTAAATGTGGTAGCCTAACTACATGTATAAAATCTACCTATACGTCATTGGCCCTTGAGTTGAGATGTATTACCTATTGCACGCGGAGCGCAAAAACCACTTGCGGATTATGATGTTTGATGTAAACGTGTTAGAAAATTGTGCTCGTCTTGACACTAGAAAACTAAAACATAATATTTGGTTGTAAACCACTAGAATCGCTATGTAATGAAGAGTTTTAAAGAGATAAACCTATGATTTTCAATATAACCGTCTTTCATGCTGATTAGTTTGGCCCAGCAGTATGCACCACACAGCCTTCAGTGATGTGATAGCTTTTCAAGTATATATATGTATTATATAATATATTATAAATTTATTAACTGTTTTCATTAGGTAATCATAAAAACCTTCTGCAGTACTAAAGCAGATGAAAGCATCCATCCGATCTGTTTTTTTTTATATTTTATCATTATTAATCTTTAAATTCTATTTGATTGTCAGCTACACAATGCTACAGCCTTTTCAGTGAAATCCAATGTTTAATTTTTATTCATGTACAGTTGGGCTTTGGCCCCTTGATCTGTCTTTTTGTTGTTATTTGTAATCGTTAACATATCCTATAGAATTGACTGGTTCACTCATTTTTTCTAATGTTTTGGAAAGTAAAAAATCAAATTTTGAAAAAAAAAAAAGTCTGCGCTTATGTCAACGGCAAAGTGCATTGTACAGGCACGCCTCGACGGAATCGAATCGAGATGAAGTTTACCTGAAAACCGTTGGAAATGATTCCACTGAGCCTGATGTACTTCAAATTCACCATTGTCGACTTTCCACAGAAAATCATGTTGTTGTATTAGAATACCAATTAGTCTGAGCCTAGCAGATCTTGGTTAGTCATGTACAAAATAAAAGATGGGATACGCAAATTGTATATAAAATGGATAGTTGTGCTTGACGTTTGAGTTCAACCTACTATAATACACAAATTATTGAGAGCTCATTACTGGACATGAATCAATGGTAGATAAACTGAGACGGCAGTAAAGATCGTCATTTTTCGGGCCTGGTTAAACAAAAATATCCTTTCTTATGTGGAAAAATTGTATCTGAAGATTCACATTTTGAAAAAAGTTTTTTCTGTTAGTGCGTTCAACCCAGTTAAAGTTCTGAGACAATAGGGCTAAGTGATTAAGTGAGTTTAGGACCAAATAGATTAAATTCGCCTCTGAGCGTCTGCGCAAAGAACTGCAGCCTAAGTCTGGTATTACTGGCATAGCACTTTTGGCAATATATATTCAATTCAATGCATTTCAGTTTCCGCTTGTTAAATTGAGACCAACTTAGCAAGCCCTCTCATCAAAAGTGATTTGTATCCTGTGAAAGAGCTCCTCGCCTTCGTGAAAGAACTCCTGGTCTTTGTGAATATTTGCGCTTATTAGCACAAAGGAGCTATCAATATTATGAGGCCCGCAAAAGCCTGGTGTCTTCTAGTTCCATGATATCTATAAGTAGTCGAGAATTAACTCAAATTAAAATTGAATCTCAGTCAACTAACCATATGCGTGAGATTTTACTAGTTTTTACTCATTTTACCATCGTGTATTGTTAAAAACATAAGCACTTATACAAGTAATACTACCAGGATAAGTCTCCAAAAAGACTTCCATGTATTTTTTTTATATATATTCTTGGTGGTAGTTAATTGTTGTTGTTGTTTTTTTTTTGAAAAAAAAAATTTTATTATAGATCATTCATTAATGTTTTTCAAGTTAGCTAAAACACTAATCAATTTTTCACTTATTTAAAACTTTTGTGTTTACCAGCTTGTTGTTTAATATTTTAAATTGAGCTCTTTAGTGATTTTTGCTCAATTGTTCTGATATTTCATCTTTGTTGATAATTTCATACAAAGTACACGCTTTTCTGTTGACTACAATTATTATACATTGGCTTGTGACCTATACCGTTATGCAGTCAGATATTTGTTTTTTCTTTTGTTTAAATGAAAAACCGTTGAACAACCAAATTTTCAGAGAACCCGGTATAATATTGACTGATATTAGTTAATATCTTTAGTTTATGGAAGAATTAAATGGCAATCATAATGACATTTTAATGTTTCCCCTAGGCCCATTTACATATACACGAATGCGTTGAAAGAAAAGAAAAAAAAAATTTTTTTGGCCATTTCGCAGCCCGCTTGTTAGTTACCATCTTGTCTATCCACGTCTATGCATTGGGATTTTATATGGAAAAATTGCCGTTGAGTTTATTCAGAAAATTTAAACAATACATTAAAAAGTGCAGATATGATGTATGGGCTCTAAGCAGAGTCTCATGTCCAAGACATCGTGCAGTAGGTATGCTGTAAGCAAGTTAGCCACGGTTTGAGGCCCTTCGTAAAAACTGGCTTGGATAACTATCCTAGTTAGTACTTACACATCTACAACGAGAACATGACCGAAAGTTGGTGCCTTTATATATATATATACATTGAATTATTTTATGAATCTTTTTTTGGTAGAGTACGGGCAACAAAAAAAAACATTTTAGCCAACCTATCAAAAATATATATATTTTTTTAAAAAACACATGAATTATTTGAGAGTTTTTATAGCAACAGTAACTTCAATATGTTCACGCTTAAGGTTGTAGTATTAAGATAGTAGTTAAGTGAACTTTGGTCTTCTAAGCCGTTGATCTTGTTCTTTTCAACGAACAAGCTCAATGATTGAGCAGGTCTAACCGAGTGCATATTCGCTCTTGATACCTGGCACTAGACTTCTTTAGCACATCCCATTAAAATAAGAGGCTCTTTTAATGCGCAATTTGACAATTTTAGACTAGTAATTTCAATAGAAGGGGTTTATGTACGTAGTGCCTACTTGGCTCTGGCTAACTGTTTTCCGAATGCGTGCAAGACGGAAAAGCCAAAGATCTACAGCATGAAAGCCAACTGTGACGCTACATCATAGGGCTTTTTACTAGCAAAACTGTTGGACTCGTGTGAAGAAGGTTTTATTTCGGCGACCAGGGGGGTCGGTGAGAGTTTTCCATCTGGAAATAATTGATACACCAATTCTTTTTCGTCATGTTGTCTAGCTGGTAAAAATTGTTTTTTAGTCATCCAGCAATAAAGATTGTGAATAGCTGTTTAAGCAAGCGCAAATCTAGAGACTTTACATTACTCATAATCCTATCACATATGTGACATCTGAAAATTCCCCGTGTTAGTGTTTTTGGTAACTGCCATTCTGTTGAGATCCCTATGGGTTTCTAATTACGGAAATTTCATCAACGGCGTTGAAAATCTAAAGGGTGTACGTAATGTTGTGTAAGAGCAAAGAAAAAAAAAAAAGTATTGGAAATTGTCTGTATGGGGGGCTTCAGGGAGTTATGCAACATTGGCTGGCACTGATTAGTTGCTTTGCTTTCAAAATAGTAGCACAATATATATTACAGCGTCGTTAACCATGAAGTGTCAGCTCAAGTACATGATTAGGCACTTACAGTGCATACTTAGCTACATCGTATTTTATAGACTTTGTTAAAAGCTTTACTTTTTATTTATTTATTTTTTTTTTTTTGATCGCTACTATTTGGGCCTACAGATGCATCTAGCTAACTACAAATAGCCGCGATATATGAGCCATATTCCTTTTTTTTTTTTTTTTTGGAGGAAAAAAGGCTGTCGATTTGTAAAACTTTTTGTATTTGTATTATATGTATATTTTTTTTGGCCCATATTCTCCCATGGTACAAAGGTTTCCTAGCTTTCAACTGTTTGTCTACTAGTCTACCCAAGCAGGTTCTGTACACCCTTGTCGGAAATTGGTCGCAGCAAGAAATAATGCAAGTGTAAATTTGCTCAGACTACTTCTAGTGAGAGCAAAATTGGGATTATTGAAAAGCAAGCGTCAAATGGTGGTCTACAACACTCTAGCGCTCTAATCGTTCACCGCTCATCGTCATCATCTAATAACCACTGAAGGGGGGTGGGGGTTTTCTCTTTCTCTTCATTCATATAATTTGGGATAATTTTAAACGATCTCAGAAAGATCGGAGTACATGAGTTACCAGTTGGCAATCGACAATTTTCACGGTTGGACCGAGATCGGGGGGTTTATAATCTGGATTTTCGACTCTCGAGACTTTAACTTGACGGTTTACGCTAATTCCCAAACAAAAAGGCACAGAAGTGAAGTCTCTGGCCTACAGATGAAACCTGAGGCTAAGAAGTTTAATTCTCGAGCACTCAACCCTAAAATTCAAGGGAAACGACAGTTTTTAAAAGTCTAAACAGTAAAATCATCTGCTAAAATATCGTGATTATCTAGAACGACTACATAAAATCAATTTTTCGCAACGCCCTAAATTAGGAATTCAGGGTAGCTGTGTCCGCTTCTGGCTCTTTGGGACGTTTTCTAAACTTCTTCAGAACATAAAATTTGTCAGGCCGTTGTCTTTTATAAGACTTGTTAACTATAATCCTTATAATGGTTGATTTTTCTGTACAGAATTTTTACTTGTTTATGCGAGTGTTCCGTGATTAATTGTGCCTTTTGAAGCCCTTTGGTTAGAGTATTTTTCTTTATTCATTGACTTGATTACTTGATTGGGTTTTGAATACTTAAGATATTCAGGTTCCAGATAGAGATCTTCATGCCACTTGATAGAGTGCAACGAGTTGATCAGATGGATGAGGCTTTCTTTCTATAAAAGACTTTTTTACAGTCTTCTGATTTTTACTCTAAGTTTGAAGTGTTTAGTCTCAAACTGCCATTTTTTCTAGAACTTTTCACAGCCATTTCAGCCGTATATGTCAGTCACGTGTAAAATTAGTGGCCAACGCAAAATAATTATCTTACGGCCTCTGATTTCATATCTCTTCCACAAGGCATTTTCCATCACCAGCCCACCCACGATCCTCGTACAAAATCAAACACACACACACGCCATAATGTCTGACGACTACCAGCTTGAACCCTCGCTCCAAAACATCATTGATCAGAAGTCTTTACGTTGGATCTTCTGCGGTGGTAAAGGTGGTGTCGGTAAGACCACCACGTCTTGCTCGCTAGCTGTCCAGCTTGCCCAGCACCGTGAGTCGGTTCTGCTGATTTCTACTGATCCTGCCCACAACCTGTCCGATGCGTTTGGACAGAAATTCGGCAAGGATGCGCGTCCTGTTAATGGTATTCCCAACTTATTCTGCATGGAGATTGATGCTAATGGCAGCATGCAGGACCTGGTTAATATGGGTGCAGAGGCTGCGGGCCCTTTGAATGGAATTATGCAAGATATTGCACTCTCCATCCCCGGTGTCGACGAGGCCATGTCCTTTGCTGAGGTTATGAAGCAGGTTAAGTCCACCAATTTTGAGACTATCGTTTTTGATACTGCACCTACTGGTCACACCCTCAGATTCTTGTCCTTCCCCACTGTGCTGGAGAAAGCTCTCGGTAAGATTTCTGAGATTTCTGGAAGATTCGGTCCTATGCTCAACTCGCTCATGGGTCAAGCCGGTGGCGCTGGAAACAGCGAGGACGTGATGAAAAAGCTGAATGAGACCAGAGAAACCATTGCTGAAGTCAACAAGCAGTTCAAGAATCCTGACTTGACTACTTTTGTCTGTGTTTGCATCGCCGAGTTCTTATCTCTTTATGAGACTGAGCGCATGATCCAGGAGCTCACGTCCTTTGAAATCGACACCCACTGCATCGTCGTCAACCAGCTGCTCAATCCCAACAAGTCTCACAACTGTGAGCAGTGTAGTGCGAGATCCAAGATGCAGCAGAAGTATCTGGAACAAATCAGTGAGCTCTATGAAGACTTCAACGTTGTTAAGCTCCCGCAACTCACAAACGAAGTCAGAGGTGTTCCCGCCCTTACGGAGTTTTCCAAAATGCTTCTCACCCCTTATGAATTTAAATAAAACCCATGTAGTAGTTTGTATATGTAAAGCTGGCCATTTTTTTTTTCTCAAATCCTTCTAATATAAGATCTTTTTTCTTTCTTTTTTTTTTTTTTTGGATTAAGTTATTTCATTTTTTTTTTTCCCTTAATAATTTTCTTGCCTTAATTCTTACGTATTGAGTTCTCTGTCATCCAGCTTACAGGTTGTAATATCTCCAGATTCTAGCTCTGCAGTCACCACTGCCAGTTACAAACACACCGCCAACAGGGCCAGGTGCCACGCTGATAACACTGTTCTTGTGGCCTTGCAGAACAAGCTGAGCCTGTCCGTTTGCCTTGTCCCAAAATTGAACGCCTCTGTCCTTAGAGCCGGAGAGAACCCACTGACCGTCGGGGGTCGTGGCCACCGACAAAACAAAGTCTCTGTGTCCCTCAAATGTCCGGATGCAAACGCCTCCTTTTTTATTGTTGGAGCCATTCTTGAGTTCCCAGAGCTTAATGGTCTTATCCAGAGAGCCCGAAACAAGCTCATTGCCATCGTTGGTGAAGGCAACACTGTAGACGCTGTCGCCATGGCCCTCCAAGCGCTCGACGAGGAAACCAGTAGAAGCGTCCCAGACGCGAACAGTCTTGTCTAAACTGCCTGCAGCAACGTATCTTCCATCGGGAGAAATGGCAACGGTGGTGACGCCGTCGGTGATGCTCAAGGTGAGTACGCTCTCACCGGTCTCCATGTCCCACAAAATGACGTTGCGGTCGCCGGAACCGGACGCAATATGTCTGCCATTGCGAGAGAAATCCAGCGAGTAAATATCCTGATCGTGTCCCCTGAAGAAATGTCTAATTTGTCTGGTCTTAATATCCCAAACCCTGATAAGCTTGTCCTCAGCACCAGTGACCAAGTATTGTCCATCGGGAGAGAAGCACACAGCGCGGATGTACAAATCACCCTCCTTGTCATTGACGCTTTCATCCTCAAGCTTGGCTATTAACTGGCCAGTGCCCACATCGTAGATTTGCGCACTGCGGTTGCAGCCAGTAGCCACGTACTTGCCGTCGGCCGAGAACCGAACGCAGCAAACAACAGAGTTGTGCTCCAGAGTGTGAAGCAGATCAACATCGATTCTTCTGTTAGTTTGGGGGTTGTAGGCAACGTACCAGTCCTCATGCTCCTTCTTGAGCTCCGGAGGAATCTTGTCAACCTCAGGAAATACATAAGGCTCTTTGGGGAACTGCTGCGGGGGCTGTTGTTGTTGTGAGGGTGGCTGCTGTGGAGGAGCGAGCTGCTGCTGCTGTGGAGGAGCCTGTGACTGTGGAGGAGGTTGCGACAAAGCAGGAGGCTGTTGTTGCTGCTGTGGCGGAGGGGGAGGTTGTTGTGGGTAGGACTGCTGGACGGGTTGCTGCAATTGTCCCTGGCCAGCCATGATACCACCAAAAACATTGTTACCGCCAGGACGGCCAAGGCTAGGGGGCTGGTCACCAGCAACAGCCGCGGTATTAGCGGCCGCTGGAGGAGGAGGAGCGCCAGCACCAGGAGGCGGGACAACACCAGGAAGAGGAGCCGCAGCGCCAGCAGAAGCAGCGGCGCCAGCGCCTCCTGAGGGCGCTTGTTCGAGCTCTCTCTTCAATCTGCTAATCTCCTCCTCATACTTTTCTTTCATTCTACGGTGCTCCTTCTCTAAGTCGATCACGGTTTGTCTAATTTGCTGCATTTCGGTGCTCTGCTGGTTGAATTTACGGTCAAACTCGTCTTTGTGACTACGGAAGTTGGAGGCTTCCGAAGTGACTGAGTCGAATTCACGTTTCACGAGGTCGAGCAATTCGTTAACGTGCATTCGCTGATAACTCATTGTTGAATGTTGTGTCGATGATGGTGACGGAAAGCAGTGAGGGATGGTTGTGTTTGTGTGGTTGAAATGGTGGTATGTTTAATTGGTGTGACTACCCGAAATTTTCGTGTTTAAAGAAATGAAAAAGAGGAGTGAAAAAAAAGGGAAAAAAACGCGTCAAATTTTGAAAAAGACACAAATTAAAAAAAAAAAAAAAAAAACATAAAAACCCTCTGTTGTGAAATTTTCATAGACAAGTGCCCAAAACCTTAAATGCGCACTGAATTATTACAGGGAAATTCAATGGTGTGTGTACAAAATAAACAGAAAAAAAAATACCCTTCTTTACACCCATTCACACTTAAAACCTTATTCTAGCCCCAACTGATAAAATTACAAAACACTCGTAAAAAAAAAAAAAGTGGTGGTAATGCAGAATATTTTTTGTAAATTTTCTTCATAATCCAAAATCTCCAATTATGTAATACATGACTACTCATTGTAGTGGTAAACAAGATAGTTGGGCAATCCCCAAGGCTGGTAGCCAAGTCTCTTCGCCATCTTGGCAAAGCCCTCAGTCTCAATCAAATGGTAGAATGGGAACGGAGGGAACATGGCACCATCTCTGTGAACAGCGGCCTTGACTAGCAGCGCAGTTCCTCCAACACCGTCTAGGGGAACCTCCAGGTGCGGATCGTTCTTCGGGTCGTACATGTACGCCATTAGCGCTCTGTAGGTTGCAATCTCTTGGTAGCCTTCAACAATAATCTCGTCGTCGCCCATCTGAGCAGCAATCTCAAGCGCCTTCTCAGAGTCCTGCCATGAGTTGAAATCATAAGGTCTGATAGCAGCTCCCTTCTTGGGATCAACGTATCTTTGGTAGCAGTTTGCGACAATAATGTCTTTATCGTGCTTAGCCAAATCCTGAATCAAGGTAACAGGAGTCTCAACAACATCAGCGTCAAGCCAAAGAATCCACGAGGTGGCGGGGCCAATAGTGGTAAGAAATAACGAGTTTCTGGCGAGAGACATTTGAGATCTTCTCTTCTTTTGAGCAGAGAGCGCATGTCTGTCCTTTTCGGACTGTGATTCTAAAGACGAGGTGTCTTGTCTAAGAATAGTAACTTTAGCAAATCGTTGATTAGCAGGGCCGGTCTGGACCTTCTTGACAACGGCGTCGAGCTGCTTCAAGGCCTGATCTCCCATGCTATTCGAGGGTAGGATAAAGCCCAATTCGACAAGATTTCTGGGATATGACAGAGCGAGAAGGTTCTCCCAGTACTCCGGGTAAAACTTAGACATAGGGGTCAATACCAGAACCTGTTCTTTGTTGTTGAAGGATCGCGACGTGGCTTGCAGGCTGTTCAGCTTGTAGGATTTGATAAGTCCGTCTTCCTTGCTGGGACGTCTGCCAGCCAACTTATGAGGAGCATTGCTATCGCCGAGAAACAGATATAGCAGAAACACTACAGAAACAACAAGTGCTATTAACGTATATGGTTTCTTTGCTGCCATACTGATGATATAGTGGTTACTGGGTTTGTGATGGTAGATGATCAGTCGTCCAGGAAAAGAGCGAAGGGATGATACCGACCGACGCTGAAAAAAATTGGAAAAGGGAAATACGTGGCATAATTTTGCCCTTACCTCGTATAGAAGTCATGTGATTAAAAGTCTGTAGCTGAAAGGGAACAAACTAAAACGAGAATGCCCCTAAAAGAGCGCCAAAAAAAAAAAGCACGGTGAGCACTGATAAAGGTACGCCTAACCCTCCGTGATTACTTTTATTTTTTCCCTAATGACGACGGAAGACTGCAGGTTGGGATTCAAGAATAAAATGTAAATCTTCAACCCCTGACTAGCTTCGACAGCATCTCGGATTTCAAGTCATGTAGGTATCAGTACGCCTCACCACATTATGTCAAACTTATAATTCAACTAATTGGTGCCCAAGTAGTTGAAAAGTGTTGCTAAAAATAAGCAATAGCTTGAGAAACATTATCCCTCTCGTATTAGACTTCCTACTGCATTTTAGTATCTGATATGAGAAAGTGAAATTTCAATCATTCCAATTACTAAATTTCATTAAGACCCTTTGATCGCCAATTGTGACAAGTGTGTAAAAACGTTGATCAAAAGTAACCTTTTGAAAATAATATATCATCTTGCCGGAAATCGATACGTAACTATTACCGAGTAATTTCTCAAAGACTTTAAGGGTTTTCATGCTCCTCGAGGCGGCGAAAAGGATTGTCTCAAATCTCATCTAGCTACATCTCCTCTTCCTACGTATGCCACTATTTCTTCTTTTTTTTATGCTGATATTGATTGAAATATGTGAATAAGCAAAACATTCGTTTATTTCCTAAGCTCAAATACATGGCTAATCTTGATGTCATAATTTACTTTTGCATTTTCTATAGGTTATCGATATTCACAAGTATTCTAATACATCGCTCGGAGAGATATAAAGTCTCTTTCAATCTTTTCTATTAATTTCATATATTAATTTCTGAACTGGGGAACAAGCTGAAACGGACTAGTTTTCATGTAGTGATTCTTAAAGAAAACAATATGGGTTCAACCATCCAGCATTGGCAGAAGTAACACGAAAACTAAAATTGGAAAGCATTTTCGAGAAATTTACTCCGATAGGCCTAATAATGTCTATATTTATTCAAACCACCCATTGCGGGAAAGAATCTTTTCAAAAGGAAACAAAAGTGCGGATCCAAGCCTAGTTTCAGAACAGTTCACACTCAGAATGATTTAGCAAACCAACCTTTTATGCATGTTCAAGACCAGTTAGTAATAAACTAATTGTACGGTACTATGTATGCAAAGTCTCATCCCTATAGCAGACAAAAAGAAACATCTACTTTGGCACTGTGCCCCTTAAAATAAACACATATAAAAACAAAAATTGCTGAACAGGCATCAAGCATGGAGACTCGTTCTGTTGAAATTTCATATCCACAATTCCAAATTCCGACTATAAAAGTTGTAACTGCAAAGCTTGCCATCAATGAAAGACAAGCTGCAATTTTTGCTGATATTTGTATCAAGCTCTTCACGTTTTGCAACATATATACTTATATTTACATCTGGTACTAGGGGGAAAAATCTAGGTTGCGGTATCGTAATATGTATATTACTTAACTTGAAAATCTTTCATCATATTGCATACAGAACGTTTTGCAGAGCAACTAGAAATGAGATTTCCTGCTAGAACCCAAAGGTGCATAAAAGCTTTACACGCCAAAAAACCGTTTTCAAGTTATTTAATTAACGCTTGGGGGGTTTAAATCTTTGAATCATGACTTGAGCTGTAGTCTTGTGCGAGACAACACGATAAGTATATACCTGGGCTTTCGGGAATCTGTATAAAACATTAAATATGTATCTGGCTTGTTTCTCATCAAGCGTGTTTTACAAGCAGATAGTTTGCTATCAAAGTCTTAGACATCACAACCCGTTTCAGAATTTTTGCTGATGATATCAGCGGAAACCTCACAAATAAGACTTGATTCAGGTTCTATCATAACCATCTCAATCAAAAAACAGCAAATCTTTAAATAGTTCTGACTTGGAAAATAGACAGGATATTTCCTTAATATATTCATAAACAGAGAAGAAAGTACATGTCCTTGTGATATGGGTTTTATACTTGTCTCTTTATTCGATATCCTAATAAACTTCAATGTGAGAGCAGCCTCATAGATTGGTATAGACAGGATGACTCAAAGTTAGACTGAGAAAGGTGGTATTCTCAGTGTAGAACTATATGAGCATTGATATCTTAAGTAAGTTAACAGTTTTCATTTTATAGTGTATATCAATCTATTTAGACATATTGATTTGCACTATCGAACCAATGCTCAACCTTGTTCTTTTTTTTAATATTATTACAATTGACACATGAATATATTCATAAATTGACCTTAATTAAAAGTAGAAACTTTTAACGAGCGTTGAAGGCGGTATTTTGTTGGCGTCATTAATGTTTCCTTTTTTTTTTTTTTGAAAAAAATATCTTTGTATATCTTTTTGTTAATTTCAATGTACCCTTTTAGATGTTAGGACATTGAAACAGGTGTTCTATCTGTACCGTAAGAGCCTGCTAGAAATCAAAACTATGGGGTTCTAAGGGTTAAAAAATGGAAAATTTTGAATATTTACAGTATTATTCATTAAGATTCATGGTACAACAAGATCTATAGAGCAAGATAATTTAGACCCATAGCCTGCGATATGACCATCTAGGTCAAAGGCACCGACTTAATACACACCAATCAATGTTCAAATATTGAGTACCTTTGCGCTATCGATATACATGACTTGGAACAATACCCATTATTGTGTTGTGTTAAAGACGTCTTGGTTGTAATTCCAGTTTGCTGGGGTTTGCGTGTGTACCGAAGGTTGTATATACATGGAATGGCACTTTTTGTTTGTATGTGTGCCGGCGATCCTTTTAGCCATCCCATCGCAAGGCTCCAGAATGCGACTCATATACTCACCTCTTCTATTTCAAATTTCCCTTGTCCTTAAGTCACATGACATAGATTGTATGTAACAGTGTTAGCAGTCCTTTCCTTCCCAAACCATTTCCCTCCATCCTTTAATATTCTGGATGCGAGAGTAACTTTGAGTCCAGGATAGCTTTGGATGAAGTTTGCTGCGTTCTCCTTTTCTCCTTGTACCTCTCAAATGAATTGCCTCACTGCTGGTATTGGATTTCTCAATTTCGTTAATGTATTTTAAATCATTGTAGAGGTAAAAGTTTTGCGCAGGAACATTCATGTTGAATACCGTAAGCTTAAGAATGGGGCGCTGGGGGTGCGTTGCAAGGCACAGCAACTTGGCTTGGGAAAGCAAGTGCTTTGCTAGTCCTTTCGATTGGTGACTGGGATTTACATGCAGTTCGTACAAGTAAGAACATAAAGAACTTCCATCATCTTCGTCCTCCTCCTCGTCTTTGTCATCCGGGGAGTCTGGCTCAAACTCAGGAACAGAAGGCAACAAACTAGCAAATGCACAAACAGTGCCACTGGTTCCTAAGGCACTTTCGTCCCGTTGATCCAAATATTTTCTCAATTTTTTGTCTGTCACGGAGACCATTGCTGACGCTGCTGGTGTTGATGCCAGTGCTGATGCCGAGGCTGCTGACGCTGCTGCCGTTGACTCCTTTTGGACATTCTCGCCATTTATGCTCGATGTACTTTCACTTTTGTAAATTACTAGAAACGTCATTTCAGGTTCGTTAAACTCGTCGAGCTTGGTTGTTGAGTTCCAGCCCATGCCTGATCCCTCATACATATGCTGAATCTTTTTGACTAGCAGAAAACATTGTCTATAAACGTCATTTGAGAACTCGGCAGATTTGTAGCGGCAGAGAGTATATCCGTGGGGTAGTGTACTGACATCCATAGTGTTTTTTTTTTTTTTTTTTTTTTTGATGAAAGAAAGATGATGGGCAGGGATTGAAGTGCAAACGAAGAGATGTATAACCTTAGTGCTGCCACTGGTGCATGTAGCTTGCAGAGTGCTCAGTTTTTTCACTCCGAGTGATGATGACGACGTCGTGTTTTTATTTATTTTTTTTCTTGGGAGTTTTTCCCTAGCCCTTGAAAACCCGTTTTGAAAATAACGCGTTGAATCGGGTTGAACAGAATGGAAACAAAGCACGGCACACCCTGGGCGACGATTGTGACTTTGCCGGGGGGTCAATCTCTGCTCGCCACGAGCCCACGACAATAATCATATCTGTACAAAAAGAAGAATAAGCAATAGCAGCAATAGAAACAGCAGTAGCAGCATAAAAAGCAAAAACAACAGAAGGTTGCAACTTTAAGCATAGACCTTTTAGCCACTGGCTTAGGAGAAAAAAGAATTTTTTTGTCCGCAAACAAACCAAATGTAAACAAACGAAAAGGATTGCCCTTGACAATCCTTACGCGGGTTCCTGAAGTTCATAAAAGAGACAGAAAGTGCAAACGAGTGGGACTATGCTTAAAACCAACTCAATAACCAGTCACTTTACAGTTTATATGTGTAAGTGGTTCGTGCAACAACTACAGCTTGTACGTAGTATCCCTAGGCCCTTTTCGTGATACTGGCAATTGGACTTTGGTCTTAGTCTAGGATTAACCAACCATCAAGATTTATGGTTCGGGCCTAGGCGACCAAGGTGTTTTTTTTTTTTTTTTTTTTTGAAAAAAAATAAAAACGAGCGTCATGGTTTTTGGATACAAAAAATAAAACGAAAAAAGAAAATGTTACCTTCTCCTGTTGTCATGGTGACCTAATGTGAGGCCTAATAACCATTTGAAAAAGAAAAGAAATTGTTCACTAGCCGTCAAGACCTAAACTCCACAACTCATGTCAGTAAGGTTTAGCCTAGTATAAGTTCAGTAATGCCTAGATTGGGTCTTTAGAGCGTAAGATATCTAGGGTTGCTGGATGAATACTTAACCCTTACGCACGGGATGCTCTATCTCAACAAAGTCTAAGTTACATCTTATGTTTTGACTCTTGTGATAGCAAGAAGAAAAGAAAGAAACACCACACTTTCTCTAACAAGCGTAGAATTTAATCGAAATGTGAAAGCGCAACAAAAGCTTAAAGATACTACTACGTACGTAAATAATACCAATCCAAAACACCCCACAAAAACCATGGGCTCTAAGGCTTGGTCAGCGATGGTAGACGTGGTCTGAAGAGGCTGGTCTACGACGCCTAGTATACGCCTTATCTTCTGACATGTAATGGTACCGACGATATTAAGAGGTTTCCTGCGTAATCTCATGGGCTCGATGCCTATTATATCAATTTCTAACCCCGTTTCTAATTTCGCTCACCCCTTTGCACTCTCATATTGTTGGCTGGGTGAGACTCGTCTATACCGGCCACTACAGTTATCATAGCAAAAGAAACTTCAGGTTTAACTCCAACCGTACAGTAGTTCTCTGTTCAATTTCATCCAATCAAAAATAAATAAAGTGTTGGATAGATTTGAGGTTTACTTGAAAAGAAAATATGAAAAGCTTTCATCAAAAGAAAAAATACCTTTTCTTTTTCTTTTTTTGTCTTTTTGATTCTATACGCATGTACCTTTTTTATTTTTATTTTATTTTCTTTTACAAGTCCAAAATTTCGAGAGCTTTGTTTTCTTTTTCTACTCTATCATACCTGCCTTGAGCCTTAATCTTTTAATTTCTTTTATTACTACTTTTACTTTTTTTTTTTTTTTTTAAAAAATATTTTTTTTTTCAAGGAATATAAATACTCTT